>VCNE01011932.1:0-32111 GCA_009869805.1 Oncopodura yosiiana
AGGCCAACGATCAAATCAGTTCACGATCATATCAGGCTCACGATCAAATCAAGTCACGATCTAATCTTCACGATCAAATCAGGAACGATCATATAAGTTACGATAGAATTATGTGCCACCCACAAGAAGTTCCGCAGTGTCTCTCTCTCTTTCACTTCTTGTACTACAACATGGAATATTATATACACATTGAAGTTTTGAGTTGACTTTTTGGTAGTAAAAGAGTACGGATTGCTGTTGGGCGTACATATATATATACCTAGAAATGATGATGATTTATCATTCGCATTTTGCAAGCTTATACCATTTTTGACACTTTATTTTATTTTACCCTGTTGTGTTATGCTATATGTTATTATGCCCTTTGCTGTAGTATGGCATCTCTCTCTCTTTCTCTGACGTACCTATACATAATATTGAATTCCACAAAATCAATTTGACTCTCTCTCTTTCTACTTGCTCTCTACTCTACTCTCATATGAGACCAAAGAAACAACACGCCATTCAAAACAGAAAAATAATGTCACAACAAACAACGTATCAATGCACGTATCGATACACAGAGACAAAATTTGAGTTTGTTCTTCACCTAAAATACAATCATATCTCATATATGACTTAACTCTCTCTTCTCTACCATTAGCAACTAAAAGGAGCTATAATGCCACAAACTCAACCAAAGTCCCTATCGAAACTGAAACTGTATATTGTTAACCTTACAAGTCTCCACTAGATCTAAATAGTAATTCTGGTCAACTCATTTACTATAAATGCTGTACAAATTGAGCAGAGTTGCATAAAGACTCTGGAAAAAAAGAGTTGACTCTGTATGCAAGTCAAGTCGAGTCAACTGGCTCCAAACTCGTGGTTTCGTTTCCAAAGACTCTATAGTATAACTCTAGTAGGTTTATAACATGGCAAAGATTAAAGGACGCGAGAGTTATACACACAGCAATGAAACATTGAGCATCTAAAAACTTGGAACTCAGAGAGAGAGAGAGAGAGAGAGAGAGAGAGAGAGAGAGAGAGAGAGAGCTGAGGCTAAGGAGCAAATGTCACTTTGGTTTTAATTAAATTTTATGCGAACGTGAGTTGAAAGATGAACAATGAGTAGAGAGTATAGTAGCACGTCATACATACATATATACACATTGAGAGTTTAGTGAAAAGCATGGGAATATTAGTACTAGGAAGCCTTGACTCGTCGTCACCATAAAAATAAAAACGGGAGGCATTACACATTAGCTTAAAATGAGTATGAAGAAGAGAGAGAGAGATAGCAATTGTAAACGATATATATATAGTGTGCCAAGTGTAACTCTAACAATTAGGAATACATTGCTATATTCTATATATATATATACTTTGTTGAAGATTCACTTTCATTTGAGACAATTTCAAGTTAAGGCATGTGAAGGAATTTTAGCAATTGGAGCAAAGAGAAAAGTTTTGAGATGACAATCACAGAGAAAGTGAGACAATAAATTCACACAAGAAGAGTTTTCTTGTGACTAATAAGTTTAGAGAACTTGCGTGTATATATAGATATATATTAGGTGGAGGCTGGAGACTACTTTTATATGTATATGAATATATTGTTGAATGAGACGAGTGGCATTGAAAGTTTATTGTAAGCTAGAGAGAGTAAGAGACAATTTGATCAAGAACGTCATGGTAACCCAAGTGAGAAGGAAAAAAATCTATTCTCAACATTTTAGTATTGAGAATATTTGATAGTGAAGAGTTCACATCGCACTTTTTTTCAAGTCGAGTCATCAGATCTTTGGTTCGTTGCCATATGACAAAGCAAGGCACTCAGTTTCTCAGCCTCCAGTCAAAAACCAAAGTGGTCTCCAAAGAGCAACAAAAGCAAAATGGCTTTCTCTCTTTCGTTTTTCGTTAGCTTACTTTCTCCTTGTTATAGACAAAAAAAACGCCGCAACATAAAATTATCTCTTCACAACATTTTTTTTTGTCTTTTTTGCTGAGTGAGTGACTTGACTCACTTCAGAGTTTGAGAGGAGTCCATTTCTTTTTTTAGCTTGAGATCGAAAAAGACTAGAGAAGACAAGAAATGCATTCAAGTGAGCTGATGTAAAATATTGCCTTAACGAGTCCCTGGGTCACTTTGTGAAGAAAAATTTTTTCCCATTGGCTACAAAAATCATGAAGAGCTAGTAGTCCAATAAGTCAAAGAATACTATATACTTATACTAACTAAGATTACTAAAGTTTTTTTCCTTTTCAAAACTTACGTTGCTCACAAAGTAATCCACGCCATCCACTGTTGCAAGCACATTTCCCATCAACGCAAACACCATGTCCATTGCAATTATTGAGCTCACATTCGCTCTCAGGAACTTCACACTCAACCCCTTTCCAACCTACATCACAATGACAAATTCCTCCACCATATTTTCCATGACTGCTACACAAAACTGGACATACACCTTAAAAAAATCAAATATATATCATTAAATTATCATCATAGTTTTTTTATTTCTTCTGCTTCTTACTAGTAGAACAGTCTAAGCCAGAAAATCCTTCAAGACAATGACATCTTCCATAAACACAATTCCCATTGCCACTACATTGTTGAGGACATCGAACTTCAGCTGAAGAGTCAACAACAGCCCAAAGTCTAACACGACGTTCCATCAAGTCATCATTGAACCAACGAAGAAACCATTTGCCACTGTCCAAGTACTCGGAAAATACAATCACACTTTGGTCCGCAAATGAGTGACTCATATCTCTCTTCACTCTGGCAAGATCCATTGTTGTTATTGATGACAATGGTGAAGAGAAGTAAAAACTTTGATTACTATTAGCAAGGAACTGATTGGTGGCTTCACGTGTGTGACGTCTCTTGTTTCGATGTTCAACTCGACCATTTTTGACTATTTTGATGAGGTCATGTTGCGTAACGGACGGTAGGGCATTTTTTCTATATATATAAATCAATTATATTAAAGATCAAATTTAATGAAGCAATTATTTGTTTAACATTTAAAATCTTACCGAAAAACGACCAAAAAGTTGGAACCCCAAGGACAACTCAAATTAAAGTTGACATAGGCAGAGTCTTTGATAACCATTTCAAGCGTCCAATAAGAGTAAGGCTCAATACGTCGAGTCAACAATGAGCCCCATATTAGTTGCACGGGTGAAAGTCCATCGTTAAACTCGCGACTAATGCTACTTCCGCTAAAAGAGTCTCTCGACGTTGACTCTGGCACTAAACTCGTTGGCGTCACAGTCTCTGCAGAAAAAAATAGTAAATAGATTGAAAATGAGGTTTACAGTTTAGCTATATCTATATGTAGATTGCTGTTACCTTCACTGTTTTTGGGTGAGATGGAAGTGAGGTCGATCACAGGATAGTGCTTTTCACCGCGTGCCAGCACTTTGGCATCTTCTACAACAATACAACCAGTGGCAGGGTAGCGAGAGCAATTTCCCATTGTGGCTACGATAGACATAACAAGAACAACAAATCAAATGAGTTTATTATGTATATAGCTTTAGAGGTGACCTAGTTGTTTAGTTATAATACAAAATGAGACGTTTTCAATGCAAAGTGCAGGGAAATGAAAATATCAGATCAAGAGGAGCATCATCATCAGCTATATACAGCTACTATATACTACATGAATCTACAGAGACGATTTTCAATTTCCGTTAGTAGCCACAAATATTTGTTGCTTTCTCTTCTTCATGTAAAGAGAAAACAGTGGCAATGTAAGTTTTACTATAGTAATTCAGAGACAAAAACTCAGGAAACTTTGAGAGAGAATACTACTAATAAATTCTAACCACGATGCTTTTTAGCCAAGCTAACGTTTTGGACACAAGATTACATCACATCACATTACATCTCCAATGAAATCCATATCACGTTCAAAGTCTTAAGCTTTCTATGCTCACAAAATGAAGCATTAAAACCAAAACAATTTCTTTTTCTAGAGTCAGAGACAGCCAAGATGTCCGAAGAGACAACAAGACAGGAGAAGAAGAAGAAGAAGAAAGTCAATTCATTTCATTAATTTTGTCACAGGAGCTCTGAACACATAACTTCTATCGAAATCATATATATATATATATTCTTCCAAAGTTGAAAAGTGAAGTGAGAAAGTTTAGTTTGAGCTACGCTCTTGGTTTTCTGATGAGTTCAATTCCATATATATATAAGCTCAAAGCTTTACTTACAAGTTTCAAAGAAGGGAACACGACAATGACAACTTAAAGGCCAAAAGCTTTAGATTTAAACTTGACGAATGGCAACGACAAGAAGAAAAAACTTGGTGCGAACTTTTTTTTGCAAAGTTAAGTCCGCAGGGCACAAGAAGAAAAAAAATGAAGAAACTACGTGTGCAAAGATGAGAACTACAAAGATACCTCAAAGAGAAAGATATAGAGACAAAAAAAACTTGAAAGATTTCAAGACAAACTTTGAGATTCTTTTTCCTAATTGAGAGTTTGAGAGACGACACTCTTTGATTCATTTCTAGGATTTTCTTTTTTCCTTTTTATTCGTTGTATAGAAAAGATTTCAGTGTTGGTTGATGTGTTACAAAAATAAATTCTGATTAATGATTACATTTTTGTGATTACTGATTATTTATTATATTTAATCACAAAATTTTTATGTATTGAGATGATTATTATTGCAATCGATAGTGTATACCTTTTATACCCTATTGCTGATAGTATATATAACCTAAAATTAGCTACAAAAAATGTAATCGCAATTGTAATCAAAAATTCGCTCAATAATCTCAAACCCAAAAAAAAGATAAAAAAGATCGAACCAAGTTATACAGCTCTGAGGAAAAAAATAAAATTGATGAGCACTCTTCTGTGCGAAAATGTTTCAAGATTGATATATATTTTAGAATTTCCTTGAAACTTGTATTAAAGAAGAGAGAGAGCAATGTACTCTGTTCTAAGAGGAATAGTGTAATCGTTAGAAATGGAAACCTGGAGGGAAATGGCGCTAATTAATTAGGTTGTCACACCAAAGTTGCAACTCATTTGTACGTTTTTGGTTATATAAGGTTCCAAATAGTCTTTCTCTCTCTCTACTCTCGTCCTCACTAGAGAACGACAAAAGACAAGACATTAAGACAGTGTGCTGAGGAATAACTACTAACTACAGCATTCACACTCCACTAGCTTTCCTCTTCGTACCACTTTGTCTTTTTACAGTCTACTGATGCTACTACACTGCAAAGAAATAAGAAGTTAGGTTTAAGGAGCCCAAGAGATTGAAGAAATAGTATATATATATATATATATATTAAAGGAGTTGCTTTTACTTGCTCTAAGGCACGAAAAAGCTTGAGATGAGAAAGAGAGAGAAAGCTCGATAACTTACGAAACCAGCCACAATGTGCTTTAAATTATTGCTGTTGCTTGTGACAATTATGAGTTGACTTTTAGAATTTCCATTTTTAAACTGTTGCTGTATAAACAGGCGCAAGTTTAAAAAGGAGATATTTATCACTAGCGGTCCAATTTGTTTACACAGATTTTTATAGATTTAAATTTTATTGAAGAGTATCATGAGATTTAAATATCAGATGAAAAATATATCTTTGCTTTTTAAAAGTAATCATAAAAGTTACTCCTTCAGTGAGTGAATCGAACCTGAAATACCCATTCTTAGCTGAGTGAAAGTAAGTGAAAGTTGATTTGAGCTTAGAGGGGCACTACTACTGCCTTCTAACTGCTCTACATGTGTTTTATATTAATGCCACATAATTCCTCACGGCATATCTTTTCTTACTACATCCACAATTTAATATTTAATATTCTCTCTCCTTCCTTTTTAAACAAATTTGAGTCTACAAAAGTTAATAGGAAAAGCGTCTCATATTATTATTTTAGCTTTTCTCTTCCATTCATTTCATTTCATCTCCCGTTGCGTGAGTTACTCGTTTAAAATTTCTCATTATGTACATACACATATTATATATATACACACTAGTACAATGTACTTTGTTGAAATTACACTGACTTTTCTTATTTGTTTTAAAACCATATACACACAACTCTCTACTCATAAAATCTCTCTCTAATATATGCTAACCTGTTGTGTGTGCTCATTTTTTGCCAGGTAAAATATATAGTGCAGTAGTAAGACCTCTCTCACTCTCATCATCATCAATGTGTGTTGAGAAAGAAACCTTTATGAATAAACTACAAATCTTGAAGAAAATATATATACGACACATAATGCATCTCATTTTCCTTCCAATTTGTTCTATATATATATACATATAGCTGCCTTAGCCTCGTATAACATAAGCCAGTCATTTCAACGGTGAAGTTTTCATATTCATTCTTTTGGAATGATGATAGACTGAGTTTTGAGTCTAGAGCAAGATGTCATTATAAAATATGGGCTGAGACGACTAGAGAGAGAGAGAGAGTTATAGTGGAGTTAAAGTAGCCTAGCAAAGCAAAGTAGTAAAGGACTTGCAATCTCATCTTCTTTCTACAGAACATCCAACTTAAAATGAATATATCTATTTCCATAGCTATATAAAAGAGATGCTAAGAGTTGAAGCAACAGAAGTAGTATATATATATAAGTATAGAGAGAGAAATTTCCGAGAAGATCCCACGTCGGATTATTATTACAACAGAAGGAACTTGACTCGACTCTCTCTCTCTCTCTCTGTTCCTTGCGGCTCTAACTTGCTCTAGTTAACTTTTGATATCTTGCGTAAATCTTGGGCCGATGTGGACTACTATTACTTACACTATGTGTCCCTTATAATACACGAACTACTACTACTACTATATACATACGGATAAAGGATATATAGAGTGAAATAACAAGTCTACAGATTCATTTGATGCTAATGTAATGCTCCTCTACAAGTCCTAGTTCTTTCTACCTTAGATTACAGGGCTAGTAGGCATTTCTGCTGCAAAATTTTATCAGCGGAAATTTGCATCTGAATCATCATCATATCTCTCTAATACGGCTAACGTTTTTCAAGCCAGAATTGCCAAGTTCCTCTACTGACTGAGTGAGACTGATATATAGTAGCAAATGCATCTAGTAATAATACATCAAAATGAAATGAGAAAAGAATATATATATATATATATATAACTTTCTCCTTGACTTTCTCAAAAGATGAAAAAGTCAAAGAGAAAATTTGGAATAGAGAAATCTCATTTCTCATTTTCATATTATAGTTTGTGTTAGCTCTTGGTAATACGTCTCTTTATATATGGATATATAAGCATTGTGGTTGATGTATATAAACTAGAATTTTAATTTACTTATAATAATAGATTTCTTATAATTGGAGATTTAGTGCTTACCAGCAAAGTAGATAAGGATGGAGATAAGAGCAACGCAGAGAAGAATGAGAGCAATACTAATACATTTCCAGGAACAACGATCGGACACGTGACAGTCCTTTTGAAGTGTGAATCTTGACGGAGAGTCAGTTGTAGTGTAATGGGCTTGAGAGCGAGGCAAAGTGCGAGAGGCCAAGTTTAAGGTCGTGGCATTCACTCCATTGCCAGCACTGATTTGACCAGCGTGTGGTGTACTATTTGGAAATACAGGGAGGATCACAGGTGCCGACGGAATTCCAGAGAGCATTGGATTAGAAGGCTGATGTCCATTACCACCAACTCCACTAAGCAGTCTGTATAAATATAATTAAAATACATAATTAGAGTTATACTTAAAATATCAAAAATTGGCAACTTAAGAAGTATATATTCCACAACTTTGAGAGTTTATGAAGCATATTCAATATATTATCCAAACTCTGTTCAAGTTGTTGTTATTGGCTGATAAAAAAAAGTAGCTAGAAAGATTTGAGTGTAGCATTTGGTACGCACTATTTGGCAATTTCTTTTTTTGTAACATGACAATAGTCAAGTCAAGTCACAACAACATTGAAGAAGAAAAGTCCCTTTGGCAGTTAAAGTAGTATAAAAAGCTCAATCCTACTGGAAAAAGTACAAGTGCAATAAACACTTTACAACTTTCAATTCTTCAAACTCTTCTTGCCAGTATAACATATGATATGATATGATATTTCATTTTTTCTCTCTCTATTCTCTCTCTCTATGAAATTTATTGTTGCCTCGTTGGTTGAGTGAGTTCAGTGAGACGTAAAGAAATATATAAAATTCCCTTTTGAATATTCATGTCAATAGTCTTGTGCAAATACTATATATACATATTTTCATATAAGTTCAAACATAGAGCTACATATGAGATATATAAATATATTTAAACAACACTATATGTATATTTGTTTAAATATTTCGGAAAACCACTTCAATTAGTTCAAACCTCGTTTCAAATAATGACATACACGCAGTACACATACTACCTTATTACGTTGAAGAAGAGTGCATTATTATACTTACTACATAGTGAAAAAAAAGTTTTGCAACTTGTGTCCTAACTTGATAAGATAAATTCTATAGCTAGAGCTTAGTACTGCATAGAAAGGTAGAAATAATAAAGAGAAGGAGAGACACGTATGTATAGTAAAGGGAAAAGAAGTTAAGTAAGATATTTGATTTGTTCATGGGCTTATATATGTATTTTATATAGTAAGTCTAAAGTTAGGTTAGGGCTGAAAGTTGGTTTGGTTGTGTGTTGTAAAAACTTTGTTCACAAAATTAAGTTTATGGAAGACTAACATATCTAACACTCTTTCTCTTCTTCTAGAGAAAGAGAGAGACTCTATTGGGAATTTCATAAACATATTAGAACCTTTTTCCTCAACATGCTCTCTCTCTCTCTCTGAATCCTATATTTTTATGCCTAATGCAATACAATGCACTTTGCCTTGTCTTGGCTATCACAATATAACATCCAATTCAATCCAATCCAGTTACAATGTCTTATGTAATGTACTAAAATAAAATTCCATGAAGAAGACGACGCTACATATATAGAAAAACTACGTGCAAAATCCTACAGACTAGAAGAGAATATACAACTCTGAAAAAGAGAGATATGTAGGAAGAAAACATATGTACATGAGTACATATATGAAATGTGAAAGATATGTTGGAAAAATGAGAGATGGAAGAAGAAGAAGGGAGACAAGACAGAAGAGAGAGAGAGAGAGAAAGATGTAATATGAAGGAGAAAGAAAGACTGTCATGTCATATTGGTTATCGGATCACAAAACAAATCTTGCTCTTCACATTAGTTTCTTCCGTCTCATACTCTTACTCTCTCGTATCCTTCTTCCCCTCATACAAAAGTTGAAATGAAGGCAAGAAGAAGAGTGATAGTTGTAGAGGAAACATATTGTGTCGTATTCAATTCCAACAGTTACAAGTTGCAAAAACAATAATACTCATTTATCACTTGGTTCATATATTAATATGAAATGCAATGACGAAGAACACATGACAAGAGAGTGCATATCAAATTCTTGTATGGTTTGAAAAACCAAAGATTGAAAAATCTAATGATGAAACTCCTATAAGATAATCTGGCTTATGAAAAACTTTTCATTTCAAAAGACGATATTTTATAAAAGATGAAGAAACTCATTAAGAATTTGTAATCCTACAGAATTAAAAAGTGTTTGAAAAGACTACTTTGAAATCAAATGCAATATTTCATCAGAATATATTCTGTCAAACATTTTAAATAGTAGATAAAAAAAGAGAGAGCAGGTATGTGACATTATGAAGTAGCAATTAGCGGCTACTTTCATTGCACCATTGACTCAAACGATAGTATCATCATCCTTTGCAGAGATATATATCTTTCAACTTGCTGGTTTGACTTGGCTTGGTATGCATGTGAAATTCCATGTCATGTTGTTATTTCAACAGAAAGAAGAATAAGAGAGCACTTGAAGCTTCAAGTGGCTCATATCTGCTCAGAAGAATCACACTAATCACTCTGCTCTAACTCTCTTCTTGTCTCCTCTTGCATCACATTGCAATGAAGTAGTTTGTGCAACTGTTGGATGTGTTTTTTTGGATATGCATCTTGATTTCAAAACTACAGTAACTATTTCCAGAACGACGTCTATTTGACTATTTTCATAGCGTCCTGTCGTAGTAAAATGAAATAGAGAGTTTAGATCTAGCATGTAGATACAAAGTTAAAAACACTCTCTCATCTATATAGAGTCTGATACTCTAGCCGAAAAGGAAACTTGTGTAAGTTTAGAAGAGAGAGAGAGCTCATGTCATTCCTAATGAGTAATTGCTTTTCTCTCTCTCTTCGTTGCATTCCCTATGCTAGACTCTCTTTAACTCAATCGTAGTTTCAACTTCCTGTTCTCAAATGGAAACAACTTTGAGAGACTTTAAGAAGACGACTATGTATATATATACAGGGTTACTCGAGTACATAACTCTTTATGTAAGCTTGACGAGCGACAGTCTAAAAGCCTCAAATCCAATTTGAGATTAAAATTTTTAAAATTGTCTCACTAATCGAATCATTTCCGGATGCTTGGCAAAGCAAGAGGCAAGACTACTACTCTATAGAAGAGTTAGAAAGTAAAGAAGAAGAAGAAGAAGGTTACAAAAATGGGAAATATGGTTTCAGTTTAAATTGTAAATGCATTTTTAACTTATTCCAAGTTCAAGAGCTTTCAGTCGTGACAAAATGCACAGACATTCCAAGATTCCTAGCATACGCACTCTTTCTCTCTTAAAAACTAAAGAAAAAAAGGACGGTCTGCTTGCTATCTGTTTTTCTTGTTGTTTGTTTTACAACACTCTGTGAGATATGTACTATGTGAATGAACGAGAGAGAGAGAGACTCACTCCTTTTCTCGCACCATGTGGAAAATGTTGCGGAGTCTGTCAACACTAATTTGGCTGCCTCTAGTCTATTTTTAACTTGAATACTTTTCTAAAGAAATAGTAGAGAAGAGAGAGAGACGACGACGACACAAGACACTAAAATAAAAGTTGAAGAGACAGAAATCCATTTTTCTCAAGTGAACGAGTCAAACATTCATTCAATATGTGTAGTATTTATTTTGTAACATTTCCTTCTGTCTTTAGTACCTTTTTTAAAATTTAGTGCAAATCATCATATAAATCCTAGTATCAACAGATAAACTTCCTTTGCAACAGACTTCTATGACTCTGAACTAACAAACCACTTCCGTTTCCTTTTTTCTCATATGTCTTTTTAGACTTTGTCATCTCATTTTAAAAATCTTATTTGCAACCTCAGATCAAGCAAAAGTGTTAGCTCCTTTAAGCAAATTATGTTGCCAATTGTCATGAATGTCAGGCATAACACTTTGATATTGATATTATAGTGTTAGATATACTAACGTTGTTGTCTTTCTCTCAGCAATGAAGAGAGAAGAAACAAGTTGTGAATTCACGAGCGACATAAGTGGAACAACTTTGGACAACTTGAAGTCTCCTTGTATGTAGTTCCAGAAATTCAACTAGAGCTATAACAATGTTTGTCCTCTTGTACACACACACATACACAACTTGTGTACTACTCTTCGAAAATGTCTTTACAACTATACAGAGGCTATACAAACTGCACTTTCTTTGGAAGAAAGTAAATAGTTTATAAAGTTCTGAAGCTTTTGGGTGCTGTATAGAGAGAAGAGAGAGAAACTTTGTATGTCGCACGCTGTCTCTGTCATGTCACGTGTGGTCTCTTCTTTTCTCTTCCTTCCTTACTACTAGCCATAAAGTTTCTTCTCTCTTTTCTCAGAGTTGTTCTACATTCTACACAAAACCTAAATGTTTGAATGTTTTTTTCTAAGAAATTCTTATACTAAGGTCTACATGAGTGAGAGAGAAAGAGAAAGCTGAGCTCAGCAATAATAGAAAGAAGTTTTAAGGGAAAAGCATCGTAAATTTGTAGCCATTGCTTGAGACTTGACACTAGCATTCTCTGAGAATTTGAAAAGAGTTGGATTTCATTATTCTGAAAACTCTTTTCTAATTTTCTCTCACAATTAAGTTCATATAGCTACTCCCCTAGCTTAGCTTCCTAAAACTCTAAATCTATTCTACTACTGACTGTCGAGAGTAGTCGTAGTAGTTTGAGGAAGTACTAATAGTAGTACTACAGTAGTTACTATTCATTAAAAGTTGCAAGTAAAGTTAACTTATTCGCTCTACATCTCAATGTCACTCTTCTCAACTGAACTTTCTTTTCTATAAGCTCCTTTTGCCTCGTAGTAGTTATGCATAGTATGTGTAGGTATATTCATATAGTTACTCTCCTACTCTTCACACAGAGTACAGTGACAAATAGTGACAAGTGAGAGTGTCATGTCACCAGGAAATTTTCCAACTAATGTCAACTTGGTAAGAAGAGTGCTCACACACAGCTTTTAGCTTCCGACAATTAAATTAGTGTCTCCTGAAATTTAGGAAAAGAGCTTTTTATAATACTCTCTTTCTCCCTCTTTATGCTAATCCATTTTGCTAATACTAATTGTCTGTGAGAGAAAAACTGAGTTGCAAAATGTTGATTTTCTTCTTCTTCTTTTTTCTGTCGTTCCTTTTTTTATCCAATAACTTTGCTATGTGTGTGAGTGTGTGTCTCTCTCTCGTCAAAATGGAAATGTGCTCAAAATGCAGAAATCGATTTTGATGCGCATGTAGACTAACATAGCAAAACATATATATAAATACTAAAGTATGTGTATCTCTCTTATCTTGGCTACATGTTTAGTGACATGAGATACAAAAAAGCTAAAAGTTTACAACAAGAAGAAAATAGAAAGTCTTAAGCAAAAAATATTGGACATTTAACAATATATACATACTAAATATCTTTAGCGGTGGATAGATAGTCACTAACAAGACAAGACTCTCTCTCTATCTATCTATTTCAATAGACTGAAAAATGACTACGACACAACAAGCCTTCAACTCACTTTTCTAATTGTGCCTATTTAGTTTTTTATGTGTGTCCGGAACACGAGTGTAAAACTTGGGAAGGGAAGTAATTGGATGTCCAAAAGAAATTACATTGGTCAGACTTTAACTCAAGACAAATTGGAACAAATGGAACTAATGCGAGAGAGAGTCTCTTGCTTCTCTTCTATTTGCTCTCAAGTTATTGCTCTCTGCCTTCTACTATTCCTATTGCTTGCATTGCTAGCAACGATAGTAGTTACGACTTGCTATTGCATCACATTAAAGCTATATATATATATATATACACTATTTTACTTTTACTCTTACTACACTGCGTCAGTGGCAATGTTTCTAATACTTATATGTGGAACTAGAAAGACATTGTATAATGGGCTTGGCTAACTACAAACTATGTAATGCTTAATGTCCGAACCTTGGAAAAAAAGAGTCGAGCCAGAGAGAGAAAGAGACAGAGCAATCAGCAAAAAAAGAAAAACTTGATAGCACTATGTACTCAACTCGACTCTCAATTAGGAGTGTCGTCCTACATAATTTGGTCTTTGCAATTTGTGAGCTGAGCTATATTCTCCAAATTGACACACACACATACACGAAATTCAGCTTCAGAGGACAGAAAACGAAACGAATGAATCGTGTGAGCAATCCGTGCGGAACCGTTCAATTTTAGTAAACTAGGCTATCAATAAAATAATCTAATTAGTCACGTCATGTTTTATTCCACCTTGCATTCTTTTAATTTTTAATATTTGAATTTTTTAGTAGCATGAGAAAACTATGTTGAGTAGTAGTGAGTGGGAAAGAGTGAAACAAACTTTGGTTTGTATCAGAGAAGAGTAGGAATGAGAAGGAGAAACTTTACTTGTAGTTTGTGGCTTGGCATTGGTAACACTTATATAATGTACATATAAGGAAAAAGCTAGTGAACGGTGAAGAGTTTTAGTTGGTGAGAGAGAAACTCTTTGCGAACAGTTTAATTACAGTTTGCTTGAGAATCGACATGAGAAATGTTTTTTTCTCTTCTCTCTTCCTCCTTCACTTCACATTTCTCCCTGAGCCTTCCATCTCACCAAGACAAGATATAGAAGCTACAAAAACTATTGGCAATAGCAATCAATGTTGATAGAAACTTGTCTCATTCCTTTCAATGCAATGTTCTTCTTCGCCTCTCTTTTCCTTCTTCATATATACTTTGTATTCAGTCTCAAAAAACTTGAGACCAAAACTAAAGTAATGAGGGCGACAGACTTTTACAGTGTATGATGCGTGTCGCAAGGTAGTGCATGGTATATATATTTATCTCTTTACCTTTGCTACCAAAAGCAATTACTATTATTCTCAAAATCTATATACTAGTAGCTTACGACATAAAAAAAAGTCATAAAAGCCAGAAAATGTGTAGCATAGCATTCCGATTGCGCAATGTAAAGTGCTCTCTCTCTGTACAAAATGTAGAAGAGAGACAGAGACATATACACATATACAAGTTTTGTCTTTTGTAAAGGAGAAAGTAAAGCAAACGAATTACATGTTGCAATTACATGTACAACTTAATGCAGCAGGAGAGGAATATTTCTACTATACAGAGTATAGAAGATACTATAATAATAATACTAATGCAAAACAACTTGAGTCGACAAAGCTCTACATATAGTAGAGTTCATTATTTTCTCTCCTGCTTTCTCCTACAATAGAAATAAAACCTAGAGGCACATTTCCACGAGATACTTCCACATATAGCATAAATATACTATGTACATTACTTCTACATGTGTAGTGAATATGTGTTGCTACGTCGCAACTTGCAACATTTTCCTCGAAAGCAATTAGCATTAAAACAAACGAGTGGTTATTTAGTTGCCTCTTCACAACAAGACTATCTTTTTTCTCTTTTATTCTACTCCTGCAATTGTCATTCATTCTTAGAATTGGGCAACTAACACTATTGTACTTTCTCTCGTTAGTTTCCTAGCTACTTTTCTCTAGATTTTATTTAAAGATCTTACACTATGAGAAAAATGTTGTTTTTTTAAAAAGAGACTGAGGGAGAAATTTTTATTCGTAGGTATACATACATGTAGTATATATGTAGAAGAGTAGAGAAAAGTGTGAAAGTCATCAACCATCCAATCTAACAAGGAGAAAGCCCACGCTGTCCATTAATATTCACGCATATATATGTTACAAGTCAAATGAAGATGGATCAGAGTGGAAATTTGTAATAAAACGCCCAGTTGGAGCCTAATGTGGTGACAAAAACTTTGCTGTCACTTGCTACTCTCTCTGGCTCTGCTTTCATTGCACTTGCCTTGCCATATTTATAACATTAGTCTCACTGTGAACTCTCTATGAACTTATATATACATGAGCACATTTCCTACTTATAGTTGCATTGCGGAAAGCATGCAGTGCTACAAATTGTATTAGGAACTAAAAACCATTCATATTGGGAAAATAGTTTAAATGGAAACGAATTCCTTTAGCCTGGTCTAAGCTCTATGATATGAGTGAATGAGAAAGCTCTGTTTTTAAATGTAGAAATAATATAAAAGCTCTATAGACTCAGCGAAAGATTTTTGGTTCGATAAAACTAATTTCACAAATAAAATATATACACACATAAGAAAAAATTCTTCGTTCGAAGAGAGAGAAAGAGAAAATCAAGTTAGAAAAGAGAGAAAAAATTTTCAAGATACAATCTTGTCCAATTACTATTGACTACCTCACACGATGTCGCATTTCATCTGATAAAATTTACATATTTGTTTTATTATTATCTATATATATACTCGTGTTCTGTTTTCCTTAATGATAGGATAGCCAACATGATTTATACTTACAAAAATATATATGTTCTAATAACGTTTAGATTTCTTACCTTGCTTGACTTGGTAGTGTGCTCAGTGTACTGTTAGAGTCGCCCGTTTCCGTTTGTAGATTGTCACTTTGAAACAGTTTTTTAGCAGTTGCCAACGCAGAGCCTAGTTGCAATGGTGACTTTGGCTGATATGATGACATCAGATACTCTGCAAATATAGAAAAAAAGACATTTACATTAATCTTTCTGTTGACATCGTATATATGTATATATATGTTGCTGACCATTATTGTAATATTATTGTAAATAAAATTTTTTAGATTAAAAACTCAGAGCAAATGAAAAATACCAACTTGACATATTTCTTTTAGAGTCAAAGATATTCAGAGATAAAGTAATAACTCGTTTATGACAATATCTTATCTTAGAGTAAAGTACATATACCAGCATTGCATAGTGTAATACAACTCTAAGAAACAAGTTTGGATAAAGTAGACTATTATAAACGCTCAAGTTTGAAAAACTTTCTGGAAGATCTGCACTTTTCACAACAACAACTTTTGAAACATGTAAGCTTTAAGTTTGCTAAGCTCAGTAAACTCTCAAGTACAACTTGTGAAGTAAAGAGATAGAGTCAAGTCAATTCAGCATGTTGAATTGAATCAGGTGTAATTTGTAATTTTCTTTTATTGAGCACAATCAGTAGCAATTTGTTTTTATGATATTTGATCATCATTGTATGCCTTTGACAAACCCAGCAATTAAGTCTATCTAAAAACAAATTAATAACAGCATCTTGCATTTTCATTCATAATAATATATTCTGAGAGACAATGTGTTTTCACTCAGTGTTAAAAGCCACAGACACAAAACAAGAGAAGGAAGCACATTTGCAAGTCTGTTGTGCATTTAAAAGCTAAAAGTTGAAGATGAAACAGATGAGAGAATGTCTTAGGAAAGGGAGTTGTCTTTTATAGTATATAGTGTGTATGTGCTTGAGTGGGTCGATAACAATTTTATGAGGGACAACTCTCTTCTTCCAAAGGCAACGCTCCACATAGAAAGAGAAAGCGAGTCAAGGAACTTCAACTTTCTTCTAAAAGTACTACGATGTTTTTCAGTGAAAACATTCTTGTATCTTCAGTAGAGAGAAAATATAGCAACCATGCCATTTCACCTTATGTACCTAAGTCTTGTTATGCCTTCAAACAACAAAATACTTTGATGCTATAGATAGATATAGTTTCCTTTAAAGATATCCTATTGCAAAATTTTGTGCTTAGACTTTCACTCTTCTCATCATACTCTTACTATACAATTGCAACAAGAAATTTTAAAGCCCAAGTTTTAATGGATGTTTGAAAAACTCTGTTTCTAAATACTCTCGAGAAGTTTGTGTGTACAGATTTTCTTATTTTCAAGTGGCTTTCAACGTTTGTCCTCTCCTGTCCACTTTCTTATCTCTTCAGTACTAAAATCTTCAAAATCCTCTTTTCCTCTTGAATACATTTCTCTCTCTCAAGGATAAGAAACTCAAATGTGAAAAAGAGAACTTAACTATATTCTACTTTGACAACGGGAAAATTGTGAATAATACGTCTTACGCTCTCTGATACTCTCTTTAGACAAACGTATAGATAGATATTAGGCCATATATAGCTCTCGAATATTCAGTAGCATTAGAGACCATTAGACTCCCTTACATCTCTCTCAATTCAATTCAATTCATCTCATAATGCAACATAACTCACATCTTCTCTCACAGATTTCCTCTCTTAGAGAGGAAACGGTCTGCGTTTAAGTTGTGTGGAGAGAGAGAGAGTGAGTGATTCATATCACAAAAGTCTTTCACTCAATCAATCACGAGGACATGAAACTATATATATATATATAGAAAATGGAAGACGATGACATCGCCAAAGTAATGTATCTATGACAGTAAATCTGTCTTCAATTACTTGGTAAGTCTATTAAACTATAATTGCATTGGTATAAGTTTCTATATTCATCTCTTGGCAATGTATACTTAGGATCAGAAGCCTACTACGTATTGTACACAGCTTAAAATCATCGACACATAGAAATGACACTTGAAATGAGTTAGTAGAGAGAGAAGTGTGTGAGCTTGCATTCATTGAGGAACTTTGTAGGCAATAATAGTACTTTTGATATTTCCAAGTATTTTCAACACTTTGAAGAGTTTGCTGAGAGAGTTTAAGTTTCAGAGGAAAGTTTTAGTGCAAAAGAGTTTTAGTCTCCAATGTTTCAGGAAAAGTTGGACATAAGAATTGGCGCCATGAGCCAACAAATCGCTAAAGTGTCAAAATAAAAAAAAATAAAAGATAAAGGGCCCACCGTGCTGACAATTGCTATTTATACGACAAGTCTACTTTTCCATGTTTTATGTTTCGTGGCAATTTGTGTGGGTTCAACTTTAGTAGAGAGAAGAGTTCAATTGACTTTCTGACCACGTTTGAAATTGCAGCCAATATTTCACACTTTGGACGACGATTGGAAATTGGAAGAGTTGAAACTATTAGAGAAAAAATTTTTCAAATGGGACTTTTTGCATTGAATTGTGTGTTGTCAGATTGGTTTTAGTTTTCTTTTGGGAAGATTTGTTTTTCTTCGTGATGTCTGTTGATGTCACTCATAAATCATCATTGCTTACTTTATATAAGCTCCCTCCATTTTTTTCTTCTCTTAAATATATAACTTCCTATTGTAATGTTACGATTTTCGTGCTCAGGTCAATCAGCTCAACTTCTACTAACTTAGACACATTGCTACCGCTTCTTATAGTATACTATATATATAGCCGTCAGCATTTAGCACTCAAATGTGTCTCAAGTGTCTTTTCTGAGCCTCATGAGAAGGATTAACACTTTTTCTTTCGTCTTCTTTCTTCTACCGCACGTTCTTCCTATTTCACTAACTCTTTTTTCTCTGATTGAGAAGTTTGGTTACTTATGTATAAAAGTAGATTTTCCTTAGGTATAAATTGAACTTCATTTCTAGCTTTAAAAATAAGGCTAGTCATGATGTCACAAATTTACTTGCAAACAGAAGAACACTACTTGGAAAAGAAACATAATAATTTCGACTTGTTTATGTTTATCTACTACCGAAAATACTTCCAGGAAAAAAGAGCGAGAGAAAGAGAATATAAGTGTGTATCTAAAAAGCAAAATATGAGCTGCGAGCTTTCTCCACGATTTACAGTCGGAGGAAAAAAGAGCAGAGTAGGTACCTATCTCCTAGCACTGTGTATTCAGAAGTCTCATATATAATAGAGAGCAGAGTTATTTTAAGCTGAGTGAAGTATATTACATTGTACATTGCATACACAGTGTATTACTTGAGCTACTAGAAAAGAGAGAGCATAGCTAGTTTTTGTAGTTATGCTCCTCTATTCTCTCGTTTCTCTCTTTTAGGAAAAGAATGAAGGGCCAGAAGCCATGAGCAACATAGAGAGAGAGGCAGAGCAGGATAATATTCTAGGAGGAATTATACTAGTAGAAAAAACTACCTTGGAACATGGAACATTGGAAACGAAAGCAAAAGCTTTCTCCATTCCATTCCACAGTTTTGATAAACCATAGTCACTACATAAAGCTCTCTTCTACTATACACTTTGACTGTGGCAACGTTCGTTGACTATGTACAACAGTAGAGAGAGGCAAAAGAAGAAGGCAAAGCTCTCTGAAAATGCTATTACCGTATATAATATCATAAACTAACCTTTATGAAATTTCATTTTGTATTATTCTATATAGGAGCAACCATAAGCTACGAGTCGACTAAATGTATATATGGCTATACGCTTTCTCTCTTTTTCACTCCTATCTTCTTCTTTCCACGATGTACACAGATAGTAACTATACTATATAGCTTATACTCTATACTTGGCTCGACTCTCATAGTTAGAAAGAGTATTTTATATACTCGGTGTCCCACAAATTCTTGCAGGGCAACTTCTCTACTAAATGTGTTAGTTAAAAAGAAATAAAAAAGGTTTTTGTATTGTTTACTATTCTATAGTTAGTTGAAAATTGTATTAAAAAATGTAACGTCAGTACAAAATTTAAATAATTATTAATTTCTAAAAGGATTTTGTCATCTTGTTGAAGAATTTTTGGGACACCCAGTAAAATGCTTCTCGCTCCATTATATATATAGCTAGTCTCATTTCTCGCAATACAAAATTGGAATATGAAGCTACTATACAACACAATGCACTATATATGTGTATAATATAGCTACTCACAAAGATAGTTTTGAAATCTAGTGACTTTTGTCTGCATCTAAAAAATTGTTATGCTGGCTCTCTGAGAAACATATCTTTATGATCCACCTTCCTTCGACTATTAGCACGCACAGTTTTCTATATAGTATAGTAATGTTATATTATTCCTTGTATTCAATTTACTCCTTCGTGTCTCCCTTCTATGTAGAGAGTCTGAAGTTCTGAGCAAGTTTGTTGTTGCTTTTTAATGCCTTGTTATTTACCAAGAGAAAAATAAAATAAAATTAAGGCTTCTTAAGTTATTTAGTATTTGTGTCGTTTTCTTGATACTTGTTTACACTTTGCAATGAGAATCATTGGTTAAGTCAATACGTGATGCAATACTGCAATTATACAAGATGGCCGAAACATGAGCTACTTCTTAATTTGAAAAATGAAGTGTTAGAAAAATGATAGAACGCTTTAGAGCAGTGAATAATATTATGACATAATAATGTCGTCAACTCAACTTGACACTGCTCTCATCAACAACACATTTCATAATAACAGCAACACGAGTCATTTAGCAGCACAGAGCTCTTTTGAATCTAAGAGACTCACTCTGAGGAAACAATGTGAAGAGTTCCGCTCAAGATGAAAATAAAGGGCACAACTTTTTATTTTTCTATTGTTGCTCACTCTATGCTATGCCACAATTTTCCTTAATTACTCTTGGAACTTTCTTCTTAAACGACTTCCTCAAAGTTTTTTAATGATTAATAATTTGAAATGGAAGACAAGTCAACGAAATAAGGAAGAAGAAGAAGACGATGATGGTAAGAGTGTTGTGAATATTGAATATGTTTCTCTAGTTTTAGTTGCGTTGTGTGTGTGTGGTGTGTGTTCTGCAAACCAAAAGGCTTTGGTAGTCTGCGGTTTCTTTCTATATATTCGTCTTTCTCTCTCTCTCTTTCTATCTCCTGTCTTATATATACATATAGAAAACTTTTACTCATAGAGTTCAGAGGAAAAACGAGAGAAGAAAAAAGCTTAGACACTTTTGGCACTCTACTCTTTTCTCTTCCAAGAATACAATACATTGAATAAATGTCTCTACTTTCACTCAATCTTGTCGTCTTTTTCTTTCACAGCTTAGAGACACGTTTGCATTTACTTGTCCTGTGAGTGAACTAGCAGCACAATATACGAGCTGAAGATAAACTTGGCCATTTATTTCTGTTCTCTCTCTTTTTCTGTAGTTGCTCGTGGAAAATGTAAATCTCATGAATAGTTGCTGAGAAGTAAAAACCAAAATATTGCATCAATTTCGCACGCCTAATTGCTTCCGTTTAAGCTCATACTCTCTCTCGTATCTGATATCATAGTTTCAAATAGAAACTCACACAGAGATACATATAAGTATATATAGCAACATCCCTAGAGTTGAGTTTAAGAGAGAAATAAATGTGTGGAAATTTGGCTCAAGAAAGAAGAAGAGGACGACGATGATAGGAGAGGAACGCAAAGCAAAGTAGCAGTAAGAGAGTACAGAGTCCACATTTTATCTGGTCTGGTGGCCTTTTGTCCCTTAGCTAATTTATGAGAGAGAGAGAGGAGTATATAGCCTTCATTTTCTAACTTTCGATCGTTTTCAGAACGGTGGTATGATGGTAAAAGTGAGAATATAATGATGGCAGTTAGTGACACGACAAGAGACGAAAGACACAGTGGACCAAACTAAAAAGTATATGTATAGTAGTGAAAGCGATACGACAAAAGCCTCTTAGTAGGTTTTCTCTAACTAGAGAGTTGAGAGCGTCTGCCAAAAATTGATTCTGAGACAGTGCCTAATGTGTTTTGAAAATATCCAGTTTCATTCCACTTGGTTGGCCTCAAACGTCCATAAAACTGTAGCTACTTGCAAACTCTACTTATCAAACATCACAATATTTGAGACCTACTAGGTCTCTGTCTGTTACGCTATATCCAAACTTCTTTTCTATATATTACAAATTGAATTGAACTAAAAATATTTAACAAAAGTATTTATGTTCTTATAATAAAGTATAATGTATATATACCTCTGACGATGATACTTTATTAAGACCAAACTATAAAATTTTCATATTAATGATGGGAAATAATGTCAGTATACAATGGATAATTATTTAGTATAAAATTTTGTATGTCAAACAGGCCGCTAGTGAGTGCCTAACCTAACTAGTATAGAGCCAATCCAATGGCCCACTGATGTAATCTAATATTGCTCACAGAGTACACATTCAACATTAGCAAGAGAGAGAGAGAGAGATCTCTTCTCTTTTCTTGTGTGTATAAAACAAAAGGGAGGAAGGATAGGAAAGAGAGAATATTATTATATACACTCAACTTTCCTAGCTTTCATTTTCTCTCTAGTTTTTGGACAAAAGTACAAAAAAACTTGGAGAGAGTATCACAAGGGGAAGTTTCTCATAGTATGAAAGCTTTTGTGTTTTGTCTTGTCTTTCTCTCTCTCTCCTGACTTCCTTCCGATCCCAAAATGAAAGCGAGAGTGACTTTGGCTACTGAACTGACAACAACAATACACAGTTAAAAAGCATCAGTTCCTTAGCTCTCTCTACTCTGATGTCCAAATCAATCATTTCAATTTTGATGATGGATGTCTCGAGGGAAAGACTACAAGCTGTTGGACTAATTATTATTATTATTTCTTTTAGCTTCTCCCTTGTACTCTACTCGACTGACTTTTTACTACAGCTTCTTACAATTATGCTTCCTATGCTACATACATATATATAACTATATATTGTCAAGACTCTTATTTTTTTCTACTATGAACTTCATCATAAGTTGTTTAAAATGCTCGTCTTTAACTGCCACCAACAACTATCAATGATGAAGTAGCTGTAACATGTAAATGTGAACGCTGTCAAAAATATAGTATAAATAGTTATGCATAGCTCTCTTGACATCAACAGAGTGACATAGAGTATAAAGCTTTAGTATCAGTTCGCTTTATCTCACGCATTAAGTTTCAGAGTGGAGTTGTTCACCAAGTTTAATGAAAAGGAAAGATACACACATTGACACACACATATACATATATATAGTACTCACCATCATGTTACAGAAAATAAAGTTTGAAGCAGAGACCAAAGAGTGATGATTTGAAGAGATAGTGTCATCCTAAGCTGAGGCTTGTTCTCATTTTTCATTCATAAGAGTTTTCAGTTCACTGCCTCTACACTACTTTATACACACACACAACTCCTCTTGCCTATGTCATTTTCTACATTCTATATCGTCAAAAGTTGAGCTAATGTGAGCACTTAGACAACTCCAGTCGTTTAGTAGCTCGATGAGATATTACATATCATCACAACCTGATCGCTCTTCTTCTTCTTCTCTCTAGCTCCCGTTTACTTTCAAGAGAGCTAAGCTCTAAATAGTCTTTTGCATATATATATTCTAGCTTAAGAGAGAGAGACTCAATGCATCATCTCATATCCTTTTTCCTTATGTGCCACTATGTAGGATATGCTTTACTCTAAGAGCAAAATTACATATTCAATAGTCGCAAATAGAGCTCTATGCTAATTTCCTACACATTGCTCTCTACTCTGTATACAGTATATGTAGTTTCCCATTGCAAACAATTTCTTCTTCAGAGTTTACTACTAGAGCACCACAGTAATCCTACTTTCCTATAAGTTTTCTACTACCACTACTACTATTAGTGCTATAGACTCTCATCGTGATAAATTCCTTGTGATAATATATCAAAAGCACACCACGTGTCCTCAAAACATTTATGAGCATTAGGAACATGTGTTGTGTTTGTAGGTGTGTGTGTTAGCCAAGGCAATTTACATTTTACTACTGTATAGAAGAAGCTAAAGCTACTTCCGCAAAATGACTTGAGCTGCTAAATTTCCTTACGACAAATGCGCTTGATTTTAGGTTTTCTTGGAAAGGATTGACAATAAGTAAATAGTGAGTTTTTCGAAGCACAATTGAACTTTGAAATTGGATACATTGTCAGATATATCGTATTATATCGCAAGGGATATATAAGGAATTTGAAATGAATATATATTTCAATAATTGTTCACTAAATCGGCTTATAGGCATTGAGAGTGGAATTTCTGAAGCAGAAAAAGTATTTGAAATTGTTATTATGTATAAGGTACTAGTTACTACATATATGTCAAAACTCAGAAAAAAGAATGTGATATATATCTATAGTCATTTATTGCCTTATTTTTCTATAGTAATGCTCTCATATTCTTGAGTGATTTGATTTCTGAACGAAACTAGCAAGCAAAGAAGGTTGAGGAGAAAGATGTAATATGGAAGATGTGAGATGAGTTGAGTTGCAGTGGAGTGAAGTGAAGCGCACGAGTTTTTTTTCAGCAATTGAAATTCATAGGGGGAAATTGATGCTGAGACGTAATTTGTAATTTTTCATCACATCTCAGTTACTACTTCTTTCCTACATATATAGAGAAAGTTTTGGGGTTATATGGGTGAACGCATATAGTTCAGTTTAAATTGTAGATTCTTATGTCGTATCCTTAAGTTTATTTCCTTTGAAGTAAAACAATTTCAAAGAATGAAAACTTAGGATACTTCGACATATTTTCCTTTGCAAAGTCCATATTCCCTTTTTCTACATCATACCGTCCAAAAAGTTGATGGGTAAGCTATGCTATTAGAGTATATATATATATATGTATTTCTCCCAAAAGTCCTTTTCCACTTAATGGCTTTTGATTTGCACAGACATCAAAATCTCGCTTTCAACCTTCCAACAGCCAACAGCTAAGTCATTAGAGAGTATCAATACGACACAACTAGTACATAACTAGCAAATGGTGTAGCAAGCTTATAATATATAGCTTTATACAATTCAATATATATATTTCTCTCTCTATGCCTCCCGGTCTAAACTTTGGGTCCATTGGATATAACGCATTTCTTCCAACAAATCCGATACTTTTTCCAATGTCTAATCATTCATCCGATCTCATCTTTTCCAATGAGCTTTCCAGCTCCCCTTTAACAACACGTAGTGCTCGTCTAAGCTCAAGTTAACTTTGAAAACCCAAAATGAGAACAATATATTGTGACAATTGGCATGTAGAATAAATACCTCCTTACATTCTGGAGAACACTACTTGTCCATAACTTTGGTTTCGCTTTGAAGCATGATTCACTCCTTATAACTCGTCTCTCATGTTATATTATTGACTTTGGCTCTTTTGCATCCTCTCCCCCTTAACAACATCATCTCTATGTTAGCCTAGCCTCCAGACTGAGTCATCAACATCAACCAAAGTGACAAGTGAGCGTATTAGAGAGTGATACGATAGTTGTTCAAGGAACAAAACTTGGAATTTAGAGTTTTAGAAACTCTCTCATTCTGTTGTCTCTCAGCAGGAGACTAAGTTGAAACTGAAATTTGAATCTTTGCTCTATAAGTATAAGAGTGAAATGAGAACAAGAAACTCTCTTGTTTTGTTCCTTTGCTTACATTTCAACGTTTCAACAAGTCAGCTATTTTCAATTACGTTTGATGACAAACGTACGGCAACACATGTAAAAATACCATATATATGTATATACACTCCCTATTGAAAATATAACGTCCTAACTTCAATCAATACAGCCAATATCATTTTACAACTATATATCTATCTCAGTATCAAAAGCTTTAAAGCTAATTATCTTCACAGCTTAAAAAGAATCTGATTTAGTAAAAGGGTAGTGAGTTAATTGGGCACAAGATCATTTATAACATGAACTCTCAGTTGCAACTCTCTTTGCACTTTGTAAATTTGATTTAGCATCCGGATCAACTATACATATATATTCTCACTCTCTCTTCTATGAAATATCCCATTGAAAATTGACTTGCTCTATGATCTCTCTTAAGCTCCCTGCTACTCATTTCATTCTATGTACTACTACTAATCGAGTTTAAATGTTAGTCAACCTTTCTTCACTATCATATTTTATATTTTGTGTGTGCATCATCTTATTTCTTCCTTGCTTTTAAAGTAGCTTGAAAGCCTCCATGTATTTTAGATGATGAAACTTGTAAGTAGTAGTATAGCAATAAGAGAGAGAGAGAGAGAGAGACCACAACTGAGAAGCTCAGCAGGAAGATGCCAGAAATGGGCATTACTTATTCATTCACATTTGTTAGCTGCCTAGCCTGATAGCTGCTGACTTGACTTCATATCATCACTATATCACCATCACGATCACTAATACTACTACTATACTACTGAGTTAACATTGCTAAACTGACTTCTACATGTCAACTTATATTAAATTTCCACCAGCAATGTATATGTGATGTACATTTGTATTGCAAAACTCAATTTGTTTCTTTATATTACGTCTAACAAGAAGAAACTCACGTTGCTTGACCCAAGATTTCAATTGAAACGAACAACAGATTTGTACACAACACAAATAGAGATAGAATTACAGAATTACAGCGTCTATCTTTCATTCTAACCCTCAAAGTTTGACTCGCAAATCTGAAGTATTGAGTCAAAAACTCTTTTGAAACAATGGAGTTAATTTTTTTACAATATCTGTAGTCCCTAATAAAGTCTCGAGTCATAAAACATGAACCTGTCCTCCTAAAAGAGAGAAAAGTTAAAACAAGTGTTTTAAATCTAATATAAAAGACGCTTTTAAAATAAGTCTTTTAGGTACTCCCACTTACCTCCCTAAGTTTTCTCTTTAAGATATTTTAAAGAGTTTGAGCTAATGTGTTAACTTGCTACCATGACATGTTGTGACACGCCCCTTGCTAGAGTAAGTTAAACAGGTGAAATATAATATATAAGAGTTCAAAGAATCTGACCATGTTGCATGCAATTCTTTTTGCTTTCATTACAGATTGCTTGCTCTTGTACTCTTTTAGAAACCACAGTACAAAATAAATAATATGATGAGACAGAGAACAAGACGAAGAAAGAAGGAAGGGGACGACAAGATTTTTGTTGACTGTTTGACTATTTTCATTGGCATTCGAGTTACGAAGTGAGTGAATCATCTGAAACAGGACAATGGACACGTCACATCACAAAACTCACTCCATAATCGATAGAGAAAGCTTATAGAAGAACCTTTGCTTTGGTGACGACCCAAAACCCAAAGTTGCATCAATATCAATAGCCATAGCTCTTCTTCAACTCAATTCTCGCAACAATACAATGCGATGCAATGTTCTTCTGAAGAATAAAAGCTTCCTACTACTACAACTCGCTCCCCTATTTTTCCTATTGTCCCAAACTGAATATTGAACTCTGGTCTGTCTCTCTCTCTCTGTTCTATTTTATTTTAGCTGTCTGTTTTTCTCTGGCTCTCCCTACTTAATACACTGTTCACTCTTCTCTTTTTTCTATAAGCCCAAAAATATCATATCAACTGCACAGAGAAAAAACTTCCTGGTTTGGTTAGTTCACTATTAGAGTTGTGCAATGACAAAAATAGTAGTTCACAATGAAAAACAAGAATGGTGACAGACAGACAGGCACAGGCAGGGGACATAGAAAAGGACAAAATGAAATATACAATTGTAACTAAGGCTTGAGCCCCTTCTACTATAATGCTACTCATATATATATATATCGTGATTGTAATTGTAAATTTGTAGTTGTGAATTATTGTGTTGTGAGCAATGAGCCGCAGGGACATGAAATATTAAATGGAAACAGGCTTCATTCATGAGTCATTTATACATAACATTCTCTCTCTCTCTATTGGATGTCATGCCAAGTGTTGCACATTCAATATTTAATATATATTTCCCAATTTGTACTCTTTTTCTCTTCTCCTGATTTCATGAGTCTTCTCTCTCACATTCTCATTAGCAAAGTGTCATTTTTGACATTCCCTTCTCTGTTTGGCTCCACTCGGCTGTTTATACATGCATGTTGTTTCTTGATACCCCCAGGGCAATAATATATACTTTCTCCAAAATTTTGATCGGATCAAAGAGAGAGAGAGTTGAGGAGGTCTTTGTCGAGTTGAACTTGATTTAAATCAAGTTTGCTTTGCTTTTGCCTTTTTCTTCCAACAAAGTTGAAATAGAGAGAGAGAGACTCTATCAAGTCAACAAGCGACCAAGTTACGAGGAGAAACTCATTTTCAACCAAACCACAAAATATGGTCCTGTCATGTCACCCAAAAAGAAAACTACGTTTCAACTCTCAACTTTTGCCTTCTCTCTTTATTCTATCAAAGTACTATATATATATATATATGAAGTATATATATATAGGCAACCAACCAACACATTTGTTACTCTGGCTCTCGAACTCCTGTGTTGGCTCTTTCTCTAGAGAATTTATAAGAGAATTCCATTCTTAGCTTCAACAACCGTCTGGTCTCAGTCTCTCCAAAAGCAAGTTGAGAGAAAAAGGATTGTAGGAAGCAAGACAATTCTATATTTCAAGTTGGAAAGTTCCTACATATAAATAGTACTCTGACATTACGAATGTACATGAAGAGAAAGAGAGAGAGAGAACATGAGCTGCGTATATGTAAGAGAGAGAGAGAGTTAGGAGAACATGTATAATGCATTCAATTCCAAAACTCAATCCGTTATGCAATCCAAAAGAGTACAACACTGACATAGATAGTAAGGAAAATGCAATGGTAGCTTATTCTAAAAAAGAGAAAACGCTTTATACATTCATTCCACATCTCATGTCACGTCTCAATTTCAGGCAAGTTCTTATTCGCTATTCAAAAAAAATCACGAATATTTACATCTCCATAGTAACCTCAGAGACTATGTATGATACTGCTATGCTATACGCATTCAAATAATGTCAAATTGTGTCATCAACCAAGAAATTCACTCTATTTCTGTCTCTCTCAAATGGTTGGAAGCAGCTCACTAAGAGAATAAAATATATATAGTTTCAATGTAATTTGTTTTGATGCAAGTACTAATAAAGTTAGAGCAATGAGCAACAAAAAATATAAAAAAGGGCATATTGAAGTTTTTTTTATGATGTAGAGTAAATTCTTTTTTCCTTCACTCTATAAAATTGTCAGTGGATTGGATGAAATATACACTTTATGATCTAAAGCAAACACGAGACTTGACAAAAAGGGAAGAGAGAATAATATAGGGTACGTATATAAGAGTATATTATATAGTGAAGTTGTGAGTTGAGTTAATAGAATTATTATTATCAGTAAGGATGGAG
The DNA here is from genome assembly GCA_009869805.1 of Oncopodura yosiiana. Taxonomy (NCBI): domain Eukaryota; kingdom Metazoa; phylum Arthropoda; class Collembola; order Entomobryomorpha; family Oncopoduridae; genus Oncopodura; species Oncopodura yosiiana. Next base: position 29,174 of record VCNE01011932.1, read on the forward strand.
AGAGAAAACGCTCTCTTCTATAAGTTTAGGCGACACGACAGTTACACGCTTCAAAGCTTTATTATACATATACAATGCTGCAATAGTTTTGAAGCTGAGAGAAATAGAGAAACACTAGTCAAAACTCAACAGACGGTTTTTACAACTTATAAAACTTATGTAGCTCCAATGGTCTATATTATATTATATATTTGTTACAATAGAAGTAGCAACTGCAATTTCATGATTTCATGCGAGTTTTGTTCCAGCTCCTTTATAAAAAATAAGTATACAAATTTCCAAATTTATTACAATAATGATAGACACTTTGAGTCAACTGAGCTCAGTGTCAGTGTCATATCAAAAACAAAATAATTCTGACACAAAAAATGAGTTATATTATGCCAGCAACTCAATTATATACGTATACTATAGTGTACTTCCGCTTCAAAGACTTTTTGTCTTATCTGTATATATAGTATGCACATTTTAAAAACGTATATTTTCTGAGCTTGCACTCATCTCATGATTGAATCTGATGAGAATAAGTTGTGAAGCTGCTCTGGTTTATCAGTGTAAAGTCTTTAGAATGATGTTAAAATCCATTCAATAAATATTACATGGAGACACATTTATTCATAGTATTTAAGCCTATGTATAAAGAGAGAGAGAGTTGAATGTTGAAGACGAAATCATATTTACCAAATCTAATGGAGAGTTTAAAAGCTTCTCGTGTCCTTTGAATGAAAAGTCCTAAAAGTACTCGTAAATGAAATTGTGCTAGAGCTTGTGTGTGTTATGTATGTATGCAATGTGTATTCTATATAGAGTTAGAGAAGCTGTAGATTTAATCTAGAGTGAGAGAGAGAAGCACACATACACAATCTCCAATCCACTCCACTCATGAAATGGATGAGAAAATTTCATTTAATGCGCTCTCCACTATTCTATATATATAGATGTACTCACTTCCATCATCATCATCCGATCCCAAAAAAAAACTCTCTATTCACTATTCACATATTGACTACTAGTTTTGTAGTCTACAAATCTGTAAAAAGCTTTACTCTCCATCCTTTACAAGAGAGCATACATAATAAATATATGAAACTTAAAGTCTCAGGAAAAAAAGTCTTTTTTAGAATTGAGCTTCAACCAAAAAAGAATTCTTATCATGACTTAAGCTTAGAAAATAGTCCAAAGTCCTTTTTTCAATATTTTTCAACCTGTCATCTCCTTTTAGATGTTTAGATGAAGGACTTTTAAGCTCATAAATAGATGGACCAGAAGTTTTTCTTTTCATTATATGTCTCAAAAATATTATGTCTCTTTATGAACTTACATTATTATATAGTTTGCTATATAGTGACTATATAGAAAACCATTTATTATTGAAATTCGCAATATATTTTCTAACCGAAACTCATTTTTATATTCAATTCAACTTTTTATGACTCAACCAATAAATTGTTTTATGTATCAATTAAAACAACTTTGACAAAGTATTATTACATATATATAGACCATGAGTGTAGGAAGAAGCTCAGAGCTGAGAGTATTGCAAAAGAATATATATATTCCAACAGAAAACTTTGCTTTCACTAGAAGAAGACTACCGGGGAAGCTTTCTTTCTATAAGGGAAAGGAAAAGGATAATAAAGACGGTCGAGCTTCCGTCGTCCTCTCTCTCTGTCATCGATTCGTCTGCCAAATCCTCCCCTATTAAAAGAAATTTCGACTCTACATATTCTCACATAACGTAAGCAAGCATCACACCAACACACGAGAAATAATGACAATGACAAATAGCTCTCACACAATACTTATTCTCTCTTTCTCTGTCTCTCTAACATATACATGCATAGAAATTGCAACAACAAAATCCAAATTATTCGCTATTTGAATACTACTAGAGTTTCCTATATACTCCTAGTATAGCATTTGAATTTGAGCTTTTGTCAAACAGTGCTAATTAGTGAACGCCAAAATACTTATGAGAGAGTGACATTGCACTCAAGATTAATTAGTCAACTTGTACGTACACATATATGCGCATGCAATATATAGTACATTGTATACAGAGAAGAAGGAATCGAGATAGTTTTAATTACAAGCGACTAGCATTTAACTTTCACTACACGCAAGCAAACAAATCTTAAGCCTTATAGTACTAGTATACATATATATATATAGATTCTCTGTGCTTGAAAAAAACGTGATATTTTATACCTCCTAATTTGCCAAGTCCTTCCGGTTTCTCTAGCAGTTGACAAATGAGTTGATTTCAATCTCGTAGCTCACCGAGAGAGAGTCTCGACGGAACAAAAATATTATTAAATAATGTCGAGTTCAGGAAAAAGGGGGAAGGCAAACCTGAGTTTCCTACTTTAATTCAACGTACATAAGAGAAGAAGAATTTCTACCTTACTTATATCTACCTTTGCTGAGCTACACGGAAAAGGTAAGTTAGAAACACACACACGTTGCATTGGAAGCTGAAAAAGCTAATTCCATTCCACATAACTTTGCTCCTTTTTGCTATCCTTTTTTTCTCTTATATATAGTTTCCACTTGTTCCTAGCCACATTACTCGTGCATTACACACTCTCTAGTCTAAAAAGTCGCTCAAAAGGTAGGAAATGTTTTTTTCTTTGCTGGTGAAAGCTATAAGAGTGTAGTGCAGGTGTGTTTAAGCGACGTGTGCATGTATACTGTGTGTGGATGTGTATAAGACTATATATATATGTTGTTGAGCAAGACTACTCAGATATTCAGTGAAGAACTGGGCGCAAGGGAAAAATTACATTTGCTCAATGTGGAATGATTGCTACTTTCCACTACTGCTATGTTACTTTATATATATATACTAGTCTATTCATATATTTTTACACAAAAGTAAAGGGTATTTTCTCCAGCAGTAAGCTGACAAACACCCTCGAATTTTATATCAATTTATACA
>VCNE01011933.1:0-125770 GCA_009869805.1 Oncopodura yosiiana
TATAAACTAAAAGGTTATAGTACCTGTCATAATTATTTAAAATTTCATTAAAATTGATACAGCGGTTCTAAAATTACAGGTGAAGAAGTAGTAGTTCCACTACTTAGTATATAAGCCTTAGGTAGAAAAGAAGTAGTATGTGCTATACATTTGTGTCTACATTGCATTGCACACAACACATAGTTATATGTACTAGTGAGTCTATATAGAATAGTTGTTGGTAGTCATATGTGTGTGATTTGGTCTAGAGGACTATGTACAATGTAAGTAAAAGAAAATCTCCTTTGGCTTCTCCTCTCTCTTCCTTCCTAACTTTGCTCTTCTTTCTCCTACTCAGTTCAGTGGTGGTTCCTTGTTCGGGAGTTTAATTGGCTTTTCGGATTTATAACTATAGTTGGCCTTAGTGCTTTTACTACTTATTCACCATGTGTTATGCGTATCATGCAAGCCATGTTGTTTGCCTTGAAAAAAAACACTCTTTTTTCTAAGCAAAACCTAACACAGCCTTTCCATATTTCCTTCGTCTTAAGCTAGTATTATTATATAGTGTACTAATAATAATTAAAATAATTATTCAACATTTTATTTGTATATTTATAAGAAAATTAGATTTTTTTAAATACTTGGCAATCATTATAATGCGTTTATATTACTGAACTTAGATGGATGTGATGGATGAGAGATCAGAAAACTACTCTGTGAGTTTCTAACCTATGCTGCTTTACAATGAGTTTATTACAGACTATATACATACAGAAACATATGCTAGATTTGGTTGACGACGAACACACGCACACAAAGTATACAGTATAGGCAAGCAATTAATTGGAACAACAAAATACTACGAATGTTATTTATATGGACAGTTGGAATTGAAAAGCTTGAGAGCAAAAGTTAATTGCTTGTACATGTGGATGCACATGGTAGATAGCTGGAACAATGTAATGTGTCAACTAGTATCTTTTATTTGCATGCGTGATGTCAAAGACAAACATTTTTAGTTCCGTATTGGTTTACATATTAAACTCAAGACATTGTTGTACATATGATTATTGCTGTGATTTTTTTCAGTTTCAGTTAAGCACTTTTCAAATCGATGATGTATTTGGTATACTTTTATATTTTTAAGGTTTTTGAGATCAATTTAAAATCATAGTAGAGAAGGTAGAAATCTTTGGTACTATAGTACATTATGGATCTACGATTTAGTTTAATGGCATCAAATTCTATAGGTATACACACCCACTTGAAGAGAAAACATACAAGTGAAATTTGTTGACAACAAAAGTTCACCAGTCGTACACATTTAGAGACGTATACGTGGGTTGAAGAAAGGAGAATAAATGTAGGTAGATGTTAGACAGAGTACTGAGAGTACTTTTTGTATAGTAGTATGAATTGCTGAAAAGGTATCATATCCACAATGTAGCAAGCAGTTAAATATAAAATTGTTAGAGTATTTCATTTGAAATAAGCATAATGTATTATTGTGTGTGTAGTTAGGTAAATGTTCACATAATGGACCTCTTTTGTGTTTGTACACATCTGCTGACTATAAGGCTACATTTTAAACTCTCTCTCTCTCTCTCTCTTTATGTATATATATACCTTCATACAATATACTATTAGTACTACCATTACAATTTATATTCCTGATACTACTACCTGCACACATTTTCATAATCTACATACAAGTAATATTTATAATGCATTCAAACCATCATAAGAGACACGTTATTGAATTCTAAAATGCATTAGTTGTCGAAAGGAGCATATCATTATATTATACATTGTAAAGGTCTGCTTCACAATTCTATTCCTTTTAAGTATTAAGGATTTCACATTATGCCTTATATTATGCACACACACACAAATATTGTATTATGTGATGCAATGCAGCTGTAGGAAAAAGTGAGTTTTCTCTATATAGCTACTTTTTAATATAACATTATGCAAATTTTGTGGCTATATAAGAAAAAAGTATGGACAAGGATCTATAACGTATTGTATAGAGAGAAAGAGAGAGGGAAAGTATAGAGAAAAAGTTGTCCCATGGTGACAGTGATAGAAAGAGAAGAAGAAGAAAGAGAAGGCGACATGTTCAAATGTCACTGATGTATATATCCAAATATCCATGTAGTATATAGTGTACGCACTGTTCTTCTGTTGTCATCGTGTGCCTTCCCCTTCATAATCATCAATAACAGCATCCCAAAGTGTGCGTGCCCTATTATGACAGAGAGTTGCTTGCTTCTATTCCCACTACTACCAAGACTCTTCGTCTCTACTAGTTTAATACTTTGTTGCACTATAACTTTGACTCTCTCTTCATGTCCATCTACTATTCTACACAGTCAAATCGATCGATACTGTAGTTTTTTATATGTGGATTTTCCTCTTTCCTCACTCTGCGCCTCGACCCGCCTCAATTCTTACCGTAGTTACGAATTACGAATGGTTTTTTTCGTTCTCTCTCTCTCCTGCTTTCCCTACTACACATTTAGAAAACACTTGGTGAGTGAGAGCTACTAGTCAAAACTATAATGTAAAATGGACGCTGGTTGTCTAGGTAAGGGAGTGAATAAGTTTTTTTCCTTAGATGATGACTCGTTCCTTTCTACTCTCACTTGTCTTGCATAAATTCTTTTCTGTTTACTAGCAAAGATATAATGAAAACTTTTGAGCGTGATACATATATAGAAGAAGATGACGTGTGTATAAACTCTATTGAATTACAATTGAATACCGGTTTTATAGATTGCACAATTGAATTTCAGGTAGCATTGAAGAAACAGGTAGATGTATCAGCAGAGTAGAGTAGAGTTACGCAATTAACTTTTTTTTTATGGAGCACAAGAAAAAAATTTTAGTAAAGCCAACACTCTATGTAATTCTTTAATGTTTGTCGTCATATGGAAATCTACTGTTCTATATTTTTTCTAGTGTTACAAACACTAGAAATTTCCATTGTAGGTAAAAGTAGTTCAAATTAAAAAAGAGTTGATTTGTTAATGAGTCAAGGTTTAATAATAGTATCATGTTAAAAAAATACTGGTAAATATTTAGTTGGAAAATATTTCTATTTTTAAAATCGAGATCTATAATACTTACGGACTAATTAGCAGGGCGAGATAAGTGCACGTTAATGAGATTGAGATAATAATACTAAAAGTCGTGGGAATTTGCGTCATAAAGGTTCTACAGTATACAAATTTACTCAATATTTTGATTTACAACATGAAGAGGTTGAGTTTGAAATAGAAAAATTTGTAGAAACGTAATTATTCTCATTAATACATAGATAGCTATGTGGACTATTTCTATGTTAATGTTGATGCTTACAAAAGAAAGGAAGTAAAATGGTAAAATAATAAGAGCTGAAATGATGAGATGAATGAGTATAATAATGCTATACTGTTATCAGATATGATATGAATAACATTGATAGATATTTACTTTAAAGGTCAGTTAATGCTTAAATTGCAATAGGTCAGCATATGTACCTATATGTTGAACAGAATTGAATAGTAGTTATTGATGATGGTTTGAGCTCTAAGGAGTTAAAGCAGAAGAGTAGAAGAAAGTTAAGTATATACATATAGTTGGTTACACACTTGAGAACGTTTTGAGAGATGAGACGGAAACACATCCGGTATCATATATTTTATATAACATATCATGACACTGTTAACAAGAATAATAAACATTAAAAAAGTAAATTTTGTTGAAGGTAATGTAGTTCAAGGGTCTTATTGATGAGTGAATTGAGCACACAACAAAATGGCAAAGAGTGACTATGAAGTCGAACAATAAAATCATTTCGTTTGACTGTTTTTTCAAATGCAATGTCTAACACCTGCTTTACATACACACATCATTGTAATAAAATACAGTGTCAAAAATCAACAAAAGAGGCACTTCTTAGGTTCACCCGTGTTGCTAATTAATATACATTTTCTTCTACGTTTCCTAAACAACTCCACTCAGGATTTCTCTATAGCATGCATTGGACATAGTCCAAATTACTAGAGTTTTCAAAGTTTTAGTTTATAGATCCTAACTCTATGTTGTGTTAGTAATGTAAACGTCATTGTATAGTAGTAGTAATGGCTCAAGTATAAAAAGTGAGTACATGTTGCTATACAAGATGCATTATGAGTTTAACTGCAACCCTAGAATCGATAAGAGTAGTCGTCGTCTAGTGTAAAGACAAGAAGAGAAGAAGAATAAATCTATAATATCCACATATATGGATACCTTGTGAGTGAGAAGAAGAATACTATGAACAAAAAGGAAGAGAATTATATATAAACTTAACGAAGAGGATGAAAACGAGGACAACGACAAGTTTCTATAGTCTTTTCCCCTTCACTCGCTTTTATGCGTGTGTATTCTCAAAATTTCATTTTTACTCTCTCCCCTCTTCTCCAGAGCACGATGTGTTTCTCGCCAATGCCAAGTGTGACCATTTTGTCCTTTTCTCTTATAATGACATCGACATTCTATTCTATATGAGACTAACCAAACCAAAACTCTCTTTTCTCTTGGAGTTTCCAACTCTCTCTTTCTCTCTTATGTAGATATATTTTTCTGGATATGAAACCCTACCCTTGATTTTATTCCCTCAAAGGACATCATACATATACACATTTTAAGAATATAGAATCTCCTCACCAAGCCAACCATCTTTTTTTGACAAAAAGGGTTTGTCTAAGTGATACTTGGAAGAAGCTCAATACTGAATTATCATCCCCTTCATGACATTTTTTTCTCGTCTCTCTCTCTCTCTCTCTCTCGTTTTTTAAAACCATTGATTTTTTGTCGTCAACTCTCACATGGTGAGTTTTACATTAGAGAGAATTTTTATAAGCTTTAGAATCTTATTACTGAATACATAATATTGTCATGAGACGAGAAGAGTCCACTCTCTAGAGAGAAAATGCTTAGAAATTGATATTCATATTTACTTATTTCTTTCTATACTTTTCTATTTTTTGTAGACCAGCTTAGATGATTCTGAGTCATCATTTTTATAAGGTTACCAAACTTACAATTTGCACTAATACCTAACCCCTCAACTTGTGTGATAGAGCAACAAGAAAGAAAAAACTTTTTTTCCTTGCAAGCTACTGTCATAAACATTATTTATTATGCATGCATCATGGTGTATTCTCATCCTGATAGATAAACTGAACTGTATCATATCTTTAGTAATGAAATGCTTTCTTGCTTAATAGTTATAGTTGAACAAGACGAAAAGAACGAGAGAGAGAGAGGTGACAATTTTTCAAAAATAGATAGAGAAAAGTAGCCAAAGGCACAAGTGTGCAACATCAACAGTATACAACTTCTTGGAGATGCAGAACAAACATTAAAATCGTAATGTTGTTCGCAGAGGAGAGACAGAGAGACGACCAAAAGAGGATAAAATATACAATACAATATAAAGTTGGTTGAGAACTTTACATATCTGTACGCATAATAAATGAAATCTAATATACATATCTATCTATCGCCTCTCCGTCATTATATATTACCATAGACTCTTTTATATCCTTTTCTCATTCAATAACTTACAAACTCAAACTCTATCATATATTAACAGAATGCGATTCCTATATTTAAAGCCCTTGATGCATCTTTGTCCATTATTTGAACAATAGTTAGATGTTGGTTTCCAAATAAGTTCCTAAAATGTATTACAGTCTATGACAACTAATATATCCTTCTATAGTTTTGGAATTGACAATATATGAGTATAAATATGAGCTCATATATGCATACATACGTCATATAGATAAAGTGCATTCATTGCTATTGCATTATTACAGCCCTTATTAAATATTAGCCATTGTCAAAAGGCACGCATGGTTAACTTGTCCTCTGCGCTTCTCTAAACTAGAATAAAATAATGTGTGCATTATTACATTATCCACTTTTGTAGTCACCTTATTCACATATATGCACTCACATGCTATAATATAAGCTCTTGTCTAAGCTATTATGATATCACATAGGAAAGAGAGAAGATAGTCAAGAAGAAAAGGCATTGAACAAGAGAGAGAGAGAGAGAGAGAGATGAGATAAAGAGCCAGAAGGAATACTCACACAGCTTTGTTAGTTTGTTAGCCTCTAATGTAATTTATATCTATGACTCACAACCTTCAGAATAATTGGACATTACGGTTAATTAATTACTTTACATATATACTAAATCTCTTCCATATGACTACACACACTGCACAACAATAATTTTCTCTTTTCGAACTAATTTATCGTCTGCACTCTCTGCACATTGCATTTGCACATTATATGTTATATACCAAGCATCTTCGATATTATGTGTGTGCATGACAACATGTGTGTGTATAAGTAATCTCTAAACAAGAAAAAATGCAATTTCGAAATGAATATCTCTGCCTAGAGCGTATTTTGCATTCCAGGTAGAAAAGAACACGAAAAAAGCTAATATAGGTGAAAAATGGAAAAAGTAAGGAATTTCTGTAAAAAAAGTTAAAATATATAAATGTCATAAGCTTGTCAACGTGTGTCACTTTCGAAATGTAATTCGTTTTTGTAATTCATGTAGAATATTTTTCTACATGCGTTGAAGATATAGAAAATAGTGAGACAAGTTTCTTGGAAAAATGTGCACTTGATAAACGAAGAGACACATAGAAAGAAATCCTGAGTGGTTGTATTTTGTATTAGTACATGAGTACAAAAAGTGTTGATGTACAAAAGTGAGTCAGTACATAATAAGTTTGCTATCTTTTCTGTTTGGTAAAGCTACTTCAGTAGTACAGGTGTAATATGTAAAAAGTTGACAAGAAACGAAGACTCCTTAAGATGAGAAACGAAAACAAATATTTTCTCATAGTGAAAGAGTGTGTCACTATATATTTATACTTCGATATATTTTAGTCGTCAAAAAGAGAGAGAGAGAGAGAGTGAAAAAATATGTCTGTATGAAACTGAAGAGCATAAAAATATATGAAATGAAAATAGCATTCCGTTCCATCATCAACACTCTTCTTCTTTTGACACTTTTCCTCGAATATTTTCCTTTAGAAAAAGTTGAGCGAAAAATGAGAAATATGTATACTTAGATGGTTTGAAGTGAGTCTAGTAGTCTCGTTCTTTTCTTGAAGCATTTTAAAGTTCCCTATACACATATAGGTATAAGTGAAAGTACTCTAGAGATAGTACATATGATACACAATTTTTCATGTTCTATATGTACATTGACTTTATAGTGTGTATCTTTAGAAAATGTTTTCAATACAAAGGTTTTCAATTTGGATTACAACTAACTACAAGATAACCACAATATGTATTTTTACTGTACATGTGAAGTTGAATTAAAACTTGTAAATTTCTAAAAGACATATATATAGTCAACATTCTTGAGACTTGCGACAATTGTTATGTGATGCACATTGTATATAACATATACGTTGTTTATTTATCATATGTTACTTGCGTTATGACGTTGAACTAATTTTGATTGATTAGATGTGCAAATTTTGAATTAACTAGGTAGTCAACTTTTACTGTCTAGTGTCTATTACTCTCTTTGAGTGAACAACCATATACAATTTATTCAATGAATCAGAGAGAGGGAGAGAGAGAGTAGAGAAGAGAAAAGAGAATTGTTAGTAGAAAACATGGAAAATCTCTTATGAACTCCGTTTTAATGAATTTGATATGTACTCACTAGGGCCTTTACTCAGTAATAGAATAGTCTCTGACTACTTTATTTTTAGTTTATTTCAAATTCTAGGCGTAACATAGCAACTACTTCAAATTTAAAGAAAATAAAGTTAATTAACAAGAAAAACATATTGTAAGTAAAATACAATAAGGATTTTGTGTACTATTGACCTATGCTTATATAAACAGCACATTATGCAATATGCATGAATATCTTGAATCATGAAACGTGACGAATACTTCAGTGAACCGATACCCACATATAATTTGTTTGAAATTTGTTAAAAATTGTAACTCAAGTTCAAGGGTGCTGCTAGTATATACTATGTACATTATAGATATCTCCATAGTTTGCAGAAGAGAAAACATTTTCCATAAATTTCAAAAAATTTACATTCATTCATATATAGTGGAAGGAAGAAAAGAAGGGAAAAACGAAGAGTAGAAAAATCGAACTTGTTCTCTCTTCCTACATACAGATGTGACACAGAGCGAACCAATGTCCCCTTCTTTCTTTCCTCTATGAAATATCAGTTATATGTACAGAAACTTTAGATTATGTACATAACATTGTTGTAGCCCTTTTCAAAAACTTTGATACATATATACATATAATACTCACATCATATGTATATATATAGTAAGAGGGCACAGCCCTAGGAAAAAAACTTCACCATTTAAGGAAACGAGGGAGCGGACATCCTTATCAGAAATATGAGATGTGGAATCCATGTTGTTTACAAAATCCATATGAAGGCCCGGATTATAGACGTTTTTTTCTTTCGGAATATTGTTTCCTCTATGAATGTTGATATATTCAAACATAAAATGTAACATAAACTTGCATATGACAAGTTTCCAATATTTCCATTTATTTTGTGAGCTTTTTCATATATTCATTCATATTCATAGTTATATTGGATGAGTAGTGAAAGAAAAGAGAGAGAAAAAAAAACAAAATTACATTTCCTTGAGCATATTATTCTTGATGAAAAGTAGCAGCCCACTCCATGGCTGAGTAATAAGACTAGCAATACAACATATACAAGGCCATATAAACTATCTATTTAGTTAGAAAAATCAAATAAAATCAATCAATAGTATTTTATAGTTGCTACCTGGTTATATGTGCTAAGTTGATATAAGAAAAGGTGAATCAAATTCAAAAATGTTATTATGCTAAGTAGTTGAATCGCAAAGACGTATTTATATTTATATACATAGAGAAAGAAGTAGTTGAGAGAGAGTTTTTTTACATAGTGAAAAAGACTTATAGAAAACGAGGCTATATATATATATATATATAATATGCATTAGAGCAGATTATGTATATTTGAATGCCTTCTTGTGTATGCCTATATATATATAACTATATGTAAAATGTCCATTAACTATTAATTCAATCTTGATTTGAAAATGTGACGACGTGCAAAAGACGAAGGGGAGACTCAGCTTCTTTAGTCCTGTCGTTTGCCATCAATCTCTAAAGTGTTTATGTACTGTAAACATGAAAAAATACTTAGCACTTGTCTTCTTTTTTCATATTATACTATTAGAAATGCATTGTCAAAAGTTAACAAAAAGGCACTAGGACTTGCTACTACTATACTTACTCATTTCAATATCGTCTATAGTAGAATGTATTGTATATCAGAAGCAGCATCTTGAATGGAGTAAATACTGCCAACCTCGATGGAAGAAAGAAGAAGCTGACTATAACAAAAGAAAAAAAGCAGATAGATTCGATCTTAAAAGGTGATAACTTTAGCCTGGAAACGGGTTTAGAAAGACTATATATATAAAATTCAACATGAAAACTATAAAATTTAGGAATTTCTAAATGACTAAGACTTCATAGTAATTATATAACAGATGATTTTTTATAATTTTTTATCACATTTCTTTAAGCTCAAACTCGTTTTTGCATTTGAATTATTTACTTGTTAGCTTTCTTCTATATCTTTTTTATTTTTAACTTGAATATATAGAGATGATTTTGCGTTGGAAAGAAGATTTGGAGCTACCATTTGCATGCTTGTTAGTCAATTCACATGGAAAAAGGACACATTTGTTCACCTAGTGCTATTGCAAAGTAAAGTGCTGATTGAGATTATTCTTCAAGTGTCAGTCTGTCAGAGAGTGTGTGTGTGAGAGAGAGAGTATAGATATAATATACCGTAATATTATTGTATGTATATAAAAGGCTACCCTTTTTTTCATAAGGATAAATTCCTATGAATTGAATCTGCATGTGTGTTGTGTATATCCACAGTCCCTAATTCTTTCTCGCCCTTTCAAAAGCAACAACACAACACCTCTACTCTCTCTCTCTCTTCATAAAAGTCTCTGCTTCTACTTTGCATGGCAACAGAACGCCTTTTATTTGAAGCAAATCATATCCAGTTGACTTTTTTCACCTCCCCTTATCGATTCTTGTAACCATAAAAAACGACAGTAGTATATTCATTTCATGTCGAAAAATTCTTTGCATCTACATATGTATATCAATTATTACATAAGGTTTTTTTATGTTTACTAAAAAAATGTATATTTTATTAGAATTGTTGAATACACAGCTCTTCATTTTATATTTATGTCAGTGTCTGTATCTGATTTTTATTCTTAATTATTATATGTAAATTTTTGCATTTCCATGTATAATTGTAATTTATACAGAAGCATCTGTCAATACAGTGCTAAATCATTTTTTAGCATAAATGTAAAGTGCTACAAGAAGAGACTCTATAATATTTGCTAATAAGATTTCATTTAAAGCATACATGTAGTTGTAGTATATTGATTTTATGTAAATGTTGTGCGTTTCGGCGTCTTAGAGTCTTCTCTTTCCTTAAAGTGGGTAATTAGTACGTCGAGACAAGACATAAAGATGTATATAGTACAGCTGCATCTCTCTAACTTCCTAAAGCATCTCTCTTTCTCTTTATGTAGTCTTTGTACCTTGAACTAAAACTCTACTCTCGCTGGTAGTAGTAGTAGTAGCCTTGGTAATGACTTGCATCTTAGATTGCATCTTACTATGTTCTTCTCTATACCATATTCTTCTCTACACAACTATGTACTACTATATGTATATATTGAGCAAACTCTCAAGTTTTTGCAACTTGAATGAACTTGCATAATACTTCTCGAGACTTGCAGACACTGCTCTATGTATGTATATCAAAGACTTTCATTGCTCGTTAAAATTTGCACAGGAATATATATGTCTTTCTACTATAGCGAAAAGCGTCTACTATGCTATTTTAAGTTTTCATCCTTTCAAGAATCTTCTCTCTCAAGTTTTAAATATACACTCAACTCTCACTCGAATCAACTAAAACACTTTATACTTAGCTAGAAAGAGCTATATGTTGAGTCCTACAAGAGCACTGAACCAACAATTATAAGATGCAGTTCCTCCACTCAAAACGAAGACTTTAGTTCCTCTTTTCTGCAATTTCTTTTTGGCACAGAAATGCGTATAGTCTACTTTCCATGTACCACTGTATCATTATGCATCAATATCTTATTATTTACTGTGAACGTCAAGTTCAGTCTGATTTAAAATTTCTAAACTTTTCTGAAGCCATTGAGAGGTTAATATGCTAATGCTAAACTAAGATTTAGTATAATTGTACAATAACCATTTAATATAGTAGTACTCCATTAAATCATTTCTCATGTATTAAATCAAAAGTATGGCCTACATTGTCAGGTTTACAAACAAGTATAGGGTAAAGTTACTACAAGGAAGTAAGAGCTGAGAGGAAAGAGAAAAGACGATAATGCAGTGGAAAGAGTAAAGGAAGAAGACGACGACCTAGAACTTTAAATGAGTCAAGTTGTAATAGATTCAGGAAGACAGTTGAGAGAGAAGAAGAAGAAAGAGCTATATAATGTAGTATAGAAGTTGAGTGTAGACTAATTTAAGCCTTTTTCCTATTCAACATTCTTACTACTAGTACTATGCTTGCTATGAAGTTATAATATGCAATGCAGTGCAACACAACTTCTGAGACTACAGAGAGAAAATTTGCATATTTAAAGCTCCGCCTAACTTCTCAAAGTTCATTCATAGATTTTGCACTCTGTCGCATTCATTACTCCAAGTGCAGAGTGTTAAACTCTCTTGCTAATTTCTCCATTCAATTTTCTCTGTTTTAACTCTTTCCTCTCTTCCACAACCAATTTCTATATATACCATGGCTTAATATGAGTCAACCCGTCAATATATAAATGAGTAGAGGTTTGCAACAATTCTTTCATGACTATTTATTTATTCAGTTAGATATACACTTAGGTTTTAATTCAAATTCAATTGGAACAATTAGCAGTAAAATAAAAGCTGTAGAGAGTTGTTGAACTCTTTTTGCAAATTGGAAGAAATGTTGCTACTGCAAAGGCAAACATCCAATCAATCTGGTATACATATAAACAAGTAAATAAATAAGTTTTCAAAATATTTCAAAGTAAGTGAATTCTTGTATCAGTATATATGGTATAAATAAATGGGCTACAAAAAAACTCTTTTACAACTTTTCTGTACTGTACTCTATCTACTATCTACATATGCTTTCGTGTGTTGTTTTGCCAAAAAAGTATGGTTTCCGCTGTGAATGCATTTCGATAGTGTATTATAGCAATGTGACTTAGTTGGTAGGATTTATTTTGTGTATGCCACAATGTGTATGAGATTTTGTGCTATTAGCAAAAAGATGAAAAGCTTTGATCTACCTTTTGTTAGTCAGCTTGTTAGCAACTTGTCTTTATACTATGATGAGGTTATGCGACCAAGTATAATTTAAAGAGATCTTTCCAACTATTTTGATATGAGCCTTCCAACCAACCAACTCAACGTCATACACAGACTCTTGTCCTGTTGTAGTTTCTTGTAACCTTTTGTGTACTACATGTCCTCATGTGTCGTTTTTAGCTCACTAGTTTATGTTATATGGACATCTCAAAATTCATTTTGGAATTGTAGTATTTGGTAGCTATAGGCAAACGCTTAGCTTTGGAAACACAAGTGAATAGTTGTTACATACATAGGAAGAAAGTATGAGAGAGAAAGTTTTTTTTGCCTATAGGAAGGGGAGCAATTTATACTCTAAGCTACGAGATGGAGGAACCAGCATTAAATGTCAATATTACTATAAACCGTCCCCTTCTTCTCTATATATTGTAGTGCACTTTATCAAACTCTCATTACATTAAATACAAAATGTATAGTATTATTACATGTACTCTAAAATACTAATTATTACAACTAATAATAAAATATAATAATACACATACAAAGTTTCTCCCAAAGTCATTGCATGTCAATTCATAAGTGAGTAAATTCCTCATTTCCTTGTACATCCATAAAGTGAAGACACACATGAGAGAGAAAATAGAGACGTGTGTAGTTTTAGTATTTAATTAAATTACTTTCAATAGCAACCTTTGTATTACTATTAACTAAACAGTTGTGGTGATGGTTTTATTCACTAAAAGGCACAATGCTCTCTTTACTGCACTACAAGTATTAATTTTTGTACTTTGCAATTTCAACAAACTTAACTTAGATTACAATAACCAATCCATATATTTATCTCATATTCTTACTGTTAGCCTTTAACAGTTTATAATTATTTATATTGGTATCCAATGCCAGGCGTTGCGAGGCTTCTACTAGTTTATACTAAATGAATTAATGCCTAAAATATCTAATATAATATATTGCCAACATTTAATAAGTAATGTATGAGCAACCCATACTTTGTCTATATAGAAGAAACTTTGAACAGTCAAGAAAACAACATGATATATAACAGAGAATCTCCTCACACCACTGAGGTTTCTCATATCTGAAACTCATGTTGGTTCAAGTATAAGTTATATAACTAAACTATGCTCTCAATTCTAACTAAAACTTTTCAAGTGACTTGTACTTTTAAATGCACATGTGAGAATCATATACAGAATATGAGTTAGAGAGAGATAGTGAAAGTGCAGTGAGTTGTTGACTATTAGTAGGACTCTAAGAGTATGTCACAAGTGAAATAGGGAAGTACTATACATAAAATCTCTGTGTCTGATGAAAGGAAATTGCAAAAGATGTGATTATCTGAGATGATGTCATATGCTAACCACCAGCAGAGAGATACCAACCAGGCAAGTCAAGCATATGAAGTATACTTCATCTGTGTGCTCGACTCGTCAGAGAAAATAAAGTGAAAGTGACACTATGGGTAGCTATTATACTATGCAGAAGCTACTGAAGTAGACAAAGACCACACTACTCTTCTCTCCCTAATATTTTCTATATGTGCTCTCTGTTCTCTAAGTACACACACATACATCAGTACAGATAGTACAGAGGTAGAAACATAAAGTGCACACATATGAAAACCACTGACTAGTAAGTACAATTTAGACTACTTCAAATTAGACTGCTAAGAGCTTTGAAGGAACCATATAAAAGCAACGAGTCATGAACTCAATTTTATTATTTGTTGGCTGCAACTTCTGTGTCATGTCATGAGATGAGATGAGATGAGTAAGACAGAAGTAAAAAGCGTTCGAGAGATGACTTTCTATATAATATATAGTACTGAGATACTGGTGTTGTCAGGAATATATTAGATGCACATGTGTACGTAAGGTAAAACCAAAATATATTCTCTCTCTCAAATGCACACATTTGAGTGACTGCTTTAGATTTTACAATTTTACTATTTCTCTGATTCTAAATCATATATTTCTATATGACTTTGACATGGTTGGATCACTTCTCTCATTTTGATACTCTACACTTCTTCTCGCTTTTCAAACTCCTCTTCCTGAAAATAGGAACAACTAGATTTTATACATACATATTTACATGGATAGTGAACTAACTGACATGTCATACTACACGACATTATGAAATGACAATATATATATATATATTCTTTGAAACTATACACCACATCAGCTCATTTCAGCTAGTACAACAATACACATTATTTCTCTACTCAACAAACACTACTCTGAGACTATTTAAATGCGAATAAACCTAGCAAACTATGTTGACATATGTATGGTCTCTTTCTCTTTTTGGTTTTTGGTCTTCTATACAGATTCTCATATGTCATCAAAGAGACAGAAAAATATATGCAATTGAAGTTGGTTTCAGATCTTCCACATTGCATAGCACATCATAACACAAGGTGATATATTTTGTACAGTATCTCTATCTCTGCTTGGATATTTAATAGTACTTGTATGTATGTAACGTTTGGTTGCAGACACATTGATATGGATATATGAAGAAATGCTCATAGATATAGAATTGAAAAAAGTGTATATGAGTAGCGTTGTATTATTTGAGTTGACAGAATTTACTCTACATACTATTTTACACTAGTTTGAATTACATTTTACTTTGCGTTTCTACAATATAAATAATGTGATATTTGTATGAATAAACGTAGTCAGTGTAGCTCTGTATATCATATGTCTCGGTTATCATAACATGCTCCAACATAACAATGAAATTTATTCAAGCTTACATTACTTACAATGACTACATGAAACATAGTAAATACATTGTTGACATTAGGAGAAATCAAAGCTAAAATCATTTGTGTAGTAGTCTATGATAAGAGAGTTTTAGTCTTGACATATTTCTGATATGTATAATCTTGATATATTTTTGATATCTTCATTGGCTTTATACCATCCATTTATATCATACTGTATTTGAATCCTACCACACAAGTCTATATGGTAATTCATATTGTCATCACTACTTTCTCAAATCTCAATATGTAAAGTTGTGTTATGCTATGCCTGAATTACTCAACAAAATTATTAGTGACATATGGTAAAATGGTATGGTGATAGAAATTTTGAATATAAGGCAGAAATGGAATTGCCAAATATGAAATAAGCTACACTAGACTAGTAGAAACAACCAAAGTGACTCAACTGAGACAATTGATGAGATGAGCAAATGAAGCCAGAATTACAGTTTTCAGATAGTTACTATATAGTTTCAATAAACTATTAACACATGAAGAAAATCAAAACGTTGAAAAACTACGAGTGGCAGTTGCAAATGATGAGCAGCACAAGAAACTTGTGTTTGGGGCATTGTGCGACATTATGTAAACTAATGATTAGTTACTAATCATAATATGTTAAGAGATATAAGTACGTCCTGCATACTTTTTACAAGCCATCGTTCCACGTACGATTTGCATACGTGCTTATAAATATATAAAAAAGCCACAGAAATGTAAATCAGCATTACATAGCAGCTGAATATGTTGAATGCTTCTTTGCTTCTCTCATTCAAATTGCCTCGTCATCCTGTTTAAAATTCAAACAGTGGAGTATTTTTTTTATTTCTATTGATAGAAAGGTTGACTACTTTCTGAAACAGTAGTGTTTCGGCTCTGGCTCTAAAAACCAAGGAGAAAAGGTACGATTAAAGGATAGGGTCATGAATTGTTGTGAGAGTAAAAAATGGTGAGTAAAGTACGTGCACATCAAATCAAGTAGGAAAAGGAGTGTGTAGCAGTAAAAAGTAGGAAAGATGTAATAAAAAAGTGTTACGTACACAAAACCCTTTAAAACATTACACAGACAACTTATATAACCGTAGTATGGCATATCTTACAACACACACAATATAATATTACAAGTTTCTCTTTCTAATTCTCATTTTTTTTGCTCGCCTCATTTTAGAGTAAGGTAGGTTATGTTGCTTTCATAGGATTTGAAGAATTATATACATGAGCATTCTCAGCATGTACTTAAAGACTCCGTATTAGTAAGTAAACCAATGCAATATTAGTAAGAGATCAGATGAGCATCACTTCATTACTCTGGGGACTCATAAAGCGCATCTAAGTACCAATTTCATATTATATACATTAGAAATATTACTTAGTTCTACATTTACTTTCTTATTGTTGGAAAAAACATTGACCTATATTAATTGAAATAATCATGGTTTTCATTATACATCATCTCAAAGTGAGAAAAATGATACACTGACAGTCTGTTCAAGAATTTTAGAATTCGGCCACAAGACAACTGAGTTGCAACACATTAGCAATATAAGGATGTTTAATTAAATACTTTACGCTAATATACACAATTGCCTCTAGATCTCTTGATATTTTATTTATATGACAAAAGTTCATGTAAATATTACTTGGAGACCCTTATGAAATCTATTTCAAACAAGGTTAATCAACCATCAGCTCTTGAGATCTTTACTACTTGATTCATTCTTCTCATAATAAGTTGCACAATACTTAGTTATCTTGTTTGAAATCACAGTTCTCTAATACAGCATATGTACTCTGTGTTAGGGTACGCGACGCGTACCTCACATCTTTTTTAAGTGTTATTAATTTACTTGAGTACAAATTAAAATGCTACAGTTATTCTTTTTCTGTTTAGGCAAGCACGTGGCAGTATAGTCAATGAAAGACTTCATAGTAAAGCCTGAATGAAATCGGTATAGCGTATAGAGTGAGGAAGCAGCACAAGAATGACCCGTTGTATTTTATTTTGTCAAGTAAAAATTGAACCAATTAATTTCATTTACTGATTTCTATTAAAAGTACTGGTTACCTACGCAAAACTAAAAGCTAGTAGTAGTACATTAGTGAACATTAAAAATAATTGTAATGTTCTATAGAATATGTACTATACCATTATACGTATATAACACTTGATTATGAAAAATAAGTCTATTCTATGGCTACTTTAGCATTGCCAGTAGCAGGAGCAGTTAGAGACTCTTAAAGTGACATGGCAGAGACAGAGAGTAACTAAACTACTTCTTCTTTTACATAGTAGAGAAAGTCGACGTTAAGCTTACAACCGTAAGAATGAATAAGAAAAATTGGTTTCCCCACATTGCATTTTAGGAGAAGAGCTTAAGGAAAAGCCAAGGACTATGTGTTAGTGACTACATATACTAGAAAGGAGGAAAAAACAGAGAGCACAAAACAGTTATTAACTATCCGTCCTCCTAAGATATCTACGTAACGTACATATGTACGATGTATATATATGCATTACATAGGAGTATAGAGAGATAGTCAGACCGCACATGAGAATGTGACTGAGATGTATCTCCAAAGTCTAAGAAACAGTTACCGACATGTGATGGATATTGTGGAGTCCGCTTTTTCTTACTGCCGAAAAAGACAACCAAAAACTTGGAAGAAACGACCAGAAGAAAAAGAAGAAGGTATCTTATAGTTTCTAGTATATATATATAGTCATAGTAGGTAGTAAGTAGTATTATCGCAATACTATTGTGCCTACGTAAAACTCTCTTGGTTTCGAATAATACATTTTATATCAAGAAGAAGAAGAAGCTCTCTTCTTGACTGACTGACTTGGGTGAGTGAGTAACAATCAGAGTAGTATAGCCAGTGTATATATATAGGCTCTTCTTTCAGTTATAAAAGTTGTGTACTAATGCATATGGAAAAACGTAAAGCTTAAAAAACGACTCATCGTCATCCTTATTCAGCTCACTCAGTCGTCTCGTCAGTGGCTTGGCATAGAGAAGAAAAGCCAAGTTTTTTTTCTTCTTCTTCTTCTGGAGAAGGAAGCTTCACTCCAGAGAATGAGCTAAGAGAGAAAGTAGTAGAAAAAAAACCAAAAAGTATATGCAAGGAGTATAGAAAAAAAGAAGAAAAACCGGCAGGCGGAGAAATGGCGAATGGTGATGCCTTTGGGATTCGAGTCCGTACAAATAAAAGAATCGATGCGGACGAAATTTGACTATATCACTTGATACTAAAGTCATATATAGCGATATACTATGAAAAAGAAGAGAAAAAGACTGATGATTCTGTTATTTCAGAAAAAGGGCAATAGTCAGCAAGAAAATTGGTTAGAAAATAACCCATCAGGTTTTTATTCTCTCTCTTCTCTTCATTCCTTTCCACTACTACGACTGCTATGCTTGTTGGATTCTTCCGGGAAAGCTAAAACCTCAATGCTACTCTTTCCTTTCCCCTTTGCTTTCATTTCTCCCTAGACTTTCTCTGTCAGTGTTGTTGTCTACTAAGGATTTTTTTGCCAGGTTGCCCACATACAACTATCCATATATGATGTTTATAATATATAACTAACACTTTATTCCTTGCTGCTTCTAACTTTTTCTCCAGAGTATATACATATATATATATGCTATTATTATTATTATTATTATTATGTGTGATATGAGCATATATAAGCTAGTTCAACTTTTGACTATGTATATAGGGAGTAGTGTACAGTGTACACTACTCAACTCATTGCTAATCTTAATTTGTAGAGTGAAAGCAAGTCCGAGAAGGACATATAATATGCGTATATTGAAATATGTATCTATTTCAATAATAATAGAAAGAGGGAAGTTGATTCTTTTCTCAGAGAAGCAAAAAATCGTTGTTATAATAAGAGACGAACATATAGAAATAGAGAAATGTTGTCTACTACTAGTACTTCTTTATAATAATAGCATTGACTTTTGGCCATAAGCTGGATTTACGTTTCAAGTTCTTCTTTCCATGACTTTGGAAATAAATTGGTAGAAAGAAGGACATGACATGACATGAGTATCATATGTTGTCTGACAGAAAGCTGAGAGTAGATATATTTATTCACATTGATTCGCCGCCTATGATGAACTACTACAATATCATCGTCTCTCTACTTTAGAATCCACTTTGATATATATATATATATATATGTATATATATCTGTGACTATTATTATATTCTTCTGTCACTACTTTGACTTGACAGGCTTTTGTCCGTGCATTTTATTTTATGTCTAGAGAGAACTGTCAGAATTTTCCTCTTCCATTTATTGCTTCGTATTATATATATATATACTATCTCTCTTCAAGTTCTTCTCAAGGCAATGAATAGAAAATAAGTAGCAACTTTCTTCCATTATTATTTCTCATACTAGCTATTTACTATACATACTCCTTGTCATATAATTCCGCAAATCACCTTCCCAACGGACATTTCTTTGAACTATATTGGAAATAAATAACAAGCCATAGGAGAATTTGAGTGTTTGACAGGCTTTTCATATATCCCTTCCTACATTTCAACATATAACAGAATAAATCATGAATTGTAGACTCATTTACACATTGTGTTTATACCTTCCTCATCAACTACAAATTATGAAGCAACCATAGTCATGTAATTAGTGGTGGGTCTAAGAATTATACAATTGAGAAAGGAGAATGTCTGTAGTATAAGTTTTAGATTCAAAAGCAGAAAGTTAAATCATAGAGGAGGACAAAAGGTTTACAAAATGTTCTAATATACTTGTGTGTAATGTCAGTGTGTAAGTATCACTTGTAAGTCCACAATACATTCACAACAAACTTATATATTATGTGGATTACTGGGCATAAGAGTCATTCACGAACCCTTACTTACTGAATGTTGTTTGCTCCAGCCCAATATTTTGACATGGGATTGCAGGAATTCCCACTAATAACAGTATTAAATGTTGTTGATACTCTCTCTTTCTCTCTTACAATGAAATAAACCTTTAGCTCAATGTTTAAGCCAAGCCACATTTATGTATTATGATTATTGGACTCGAGCTTGTCTCATCAGCAAATGATATATAAAGCTATACAAATTCTTGAGCTAACCTCATCATCAACTTAAAATGTAAGAATATAACAAGTGTTGATTTGAGTTGAGAGAGAGAGTCAAATTTTAAACATTGTTGTTTACCTTATCCATCTATTTGGAATAACTCTTGACTAAAAACAATTTCGCTAGCCGACATTACACCTTTCTTTATGAGTTGACGAGGCTACTTTGAGACTTTAATAATATGATGATGCTGTGAAAATAAATACATTTGTAGTTTAGTAACAATAACAAACGTCATAACATATATATATATATATATAAAATAAGTAGACATTCCTTTGTAGTGGCTTTCGTATTTGTCGTTATAGTATAGTAGAGGAACATGATGTTTAAATGAAAACAACTGTCAAGACATTACTGTCAGAACATGTCATTATCTTTATAGTTACAAGTATTATTTGAATTGCAAATTAGATGTTGTGGCCTCCTCCTTCTAAATTACAGGACTAGGCAGCAAGTCAGGCTTTAGTTTTAATAGGAGCAATTCACTCATTACATAAAAGCTTAATTTCTCCGTGTTGTTTTCTAAAACATTATATAGTGATCTAAATTCGACCTGTAGATATAAATACTGTGTATATTTTTTATAATCTATGAATTAATATCATCTTGATGTTGTCTTGTATAAAAGAAGTTAACTTTACTCTGTTCCTATGCTGTCAGCTCAAATTTCCCAAGTGCAAAATTTATTACATTCCCATAGCTAGTTATATTACATTCACCTTATAGACAACAAAAAACTCAAGAAAGGTTATCTTTCTATCCTATTCTACATGGTCTAGTGATTGGAAATAAAAAAATTAGGAAATCAAAAGGAGTTAAATAAAAAAAAGTACATTCAAGTTTTTTTCTTATTGGATCATAACGCTATAGATTAATAGGGAACCAAAAAGGGTTAAAGAGCTATAGAAGGAACATGAGCTTTTACACACATACTCTATAAGAGCATATTATCTACAAAGAAAAGAGTTGGATTATCCATCACTTCACTTTAGTTCTGATACAGAGACAGGTAGCTGGGCAAAGGAACAGTGTCAGTTAGATAGATGTTTTTCTATTTATACTGTTAGAAAAAGAGTTACTCTCGTTCTCCTCCTGAGTAACTACATACAAATCAAATGATTTAAAAAAATGAAATTGGTAAGTAGCAAAAAAGGATCAATGACAAAAAATATTGTTATAAAAAAGAGTCTCAAAAAAGCCAAAGTAATATTTTACAATGTGTAAAATAAACTGGGCATTCATTCTATATATCTTGCATTTACGGATGATGCTGAGAAAAGTTTTTTGGTATGAGACTTTTTTTATTATTGAATGATTTAAACTCTGCTTTGCTAACCCTTTCATTTTCAATTCTGACTGCAATGAAATTTTTTTCTTTGCACTCTCTTTCTCTATTTTATGTTGGGTGCTCTCTCTTCTAACTCTTTGTTGAATTCTGTCAAATGGACAGTAATAGCTAGTCGTTTTATTGTAAACCATATCAGGTCAACTCTGAATCAAAGTGATGTTTTTTTCTCTCTCTCTCTCTTTTCTTTCTCTTCTTCCGTTTACATTTGATAGTAAAAGTGTATAATAGTGTCAAAGGAAATGTTTTGTTCTGTTACACTAGCAAGTTACTAGCAAAAAGATGTAAAAGTTCAATGCAATCTCTCTACATGACTTTACGGTCTATTACACTTTTCATGTAAGTTGTTTCTATATTTTGTTCATCAAAACTAAATCTTTGCCATGTAACATAAACTTTTTTGTAAGTATTGTCAACCATATGCTTTTTTAACTCTCTTATAGATACTTTTTATTTTTATAACCCTTTGCTACTATCCTTCTAATGTTGGAATTACTAAAATGCATATGTATGCATACTATAAGTACTTGAGTATGATGTAATAATGTGTAATAATAATTGTGTAGTGGCTGGAAATTGTTGTTAGGTAATTGTTGAAGCAGCTCTTAATTCAAATGACACTCGAGATAGTTTATATATATATAGCCACTTGAGTTAAAACATACATTCAAATTCAATGAGAGTTCTTATTTACTCTAAGAATTAATACAACATATAAGAATCGTTTTATACAAAAGTCTCTTTCGTTCACAAGTTGTTAGCTTGAAGAAATTGTTCCTACGCTCAGTAAGTATACAATCAAGCTGAATTAAAAATCAGTGAAAAATTTTATAATATGTCATGTTTTAGAATGACTGTTCGGTGTATTGCATTATTTATAGTTAACTCTTTTTCTCTTTGCCTGTATATAACAATAATTTCTTATATGGATAGTAGCATTAGTGGTGGTAGTTGTAGTTGTAATAGTAAAGTAAATATATTTATGCTACTACTTACCAAGTCCTTTTGACAATTCTTTGGAGTCATAAACTTTGT
The DNA here is from genome assembly GCA_009869805.1 of Oncopodura yosiiana. Taxonomy (NCBI): domain Eukaryota; kingdom Metazoa; phylum Arthropoda; class Collembola; order Entomobryomorpha; family Oncopoduridae; genus Oncopodura; species Oncopodura yosiiana. The sequence goes on from VCNE01011933.1 coordinate 22,768, forward strand.
CACACAATGAAAAGAAAAAAAAGAGGAAAGAAGTGTAGTACTATGTACATACATATTACAGTTAGTACACCTTGTAAAAGGAAAACAGAGGGGAAATAGATTGCCCAAGACTCTTTTATTACAAATGGGGTGAAATGTGATCGGTTTGCTGTTGAAATCGATACCGGAAAATATGTACAAAAGGAGTTAAATAACTCAAAATTGAAAGGGTGGCTCAGAGGCAAGATGAGTGCTCTCACTGTATGTAATAGAAACCAGCGAATATGTAGCTATAGTGTATCTTTTATGGTTTTTAGTAAACACTTATAATACTCACATAAGTAACGAATTGCCAACATGCTCTAAAATTCAAGACAACAAAAAAATGTTGATGTTAAAAAAGCACATACATATACCATTATATGAATAAAATTCTTGAAATAGTTCTATTGTTGCTTACTATCTGTTACACTTGATTCATAAACCTATATATATATAAGACGCAGCAGAAAAGAAAATTTGATTCAATTTTTGTAAGATAAGAAGCATTATAAAACAGTTAGACACTCAGATTTGCTTTGCCATAAATATATGTAGCCGCAACAGACATTTATTATATGTATGCATATATATAGTTGTGTATTTATTTATGTGCACATGACATGAATATAATATATATATATAATACAATTGACAATCTCTTACAAGAACGTGAGTAATAAAATAAAGAAAGTATGCCAATTTTAAGCAAATTAACCTTCTCCATTATTTCTACCTAATGGCTTATGAATGATCAATGAAGCTCTATAGGACGATAGCTATAGCATATATCAAACTTGTTTCTGTTGACGGCAAGTGCAAAATTTCGCAATAGCTCAACACACGCGAGTCTAATATTTAGTGCCCTGCTTTATTTACATATCATAAACTGATGACATAAAAGCTTTATATAAACTAGGGTTAGGATAGTAATTCAAAGAACGACTTTCACATTCATTCATTCTCATCAATAGTGCTATTAGTAAAAACTAGTTTTGATCTGCTACTCGTTTAATCCTTTTGTAAGGATGCGAAAACTATTTTTTATATATATACTCTTATATAGCATTTCACACTGACCACACTAAAGTCTCAATTTGATTTTCATTTAACAATTGGATAATCTACACAAATATCACTTTTGCACATATAAACTTTTCCTGAGAGTGCTCTGCGGACATGATTTTAAATAAAAGGAAATATAAATTTTAGTGTAGTTTGCATAAACACATCATACACATTAGCTTTAAAAAGTGTTGCAAAGAGATGCAGCTAGAAAGTCAAGCTGTATATGAGTAGTATAGAGTATACCTATAGTGGCTTGTAGCTATAAGATATAATATATATTTTCGCAGTGGCAATAATATATAATACTCTATACTACACCAGGGTAACTAGAATACCTGTTGCCTATATTGCTCAACACATTCCCGGAAGAATCCCAGTTAACTTCCTTTTCCATGAAAACTTTGTACAAGAGTCTAAGAAGATCCAGTATAATATGAAGAACTTTGAATACGAGTATGCAGCGTAGTGCATATAGGCTATATGTATAGTGTAGCTCTATGAATACTTTGAGACTCAAAGTTTGAATATAATTTAATGACAAGGCATAAGCACTCTAATACGTATATATGTACAACTATTGTTTCTTAGGCTTTTAAGATGCAACTTAAGGTTGCATTAATGGCCTTTTTGTACTCTATATATATATATATAGCTCGGCTGCTAAGAGTCAATGCTAAAAGTCTTATAATACTCTAGACTACAAATTAATTTCTGATTGCGACTTTCGAGTGGCACAATTTCTTTCTTGCTTTTTCATTTTGGCTTAATATTGTATTGTTAATTGATAGATTATTTTCATGTACCAAACTGGCAGATTATAAACATGATATCAAATTGCTTTTAGTAACTTTACAAGGATGTGTAGTGTTTTTGTCTCATTACTCAAGCATGGACATTGTGCTGAACTGTACTATAAAAATCGAAGTGAAAAACAGATATATTCATAGTAGTAAACATAAAAGAAAAGTTATACTGCAGTGTAGATGCTGGCTCTTTAGTTTATCTATCTACATTCAATATCTCATCTTGGTCGTGCATTCTACAGCTAGGCTTCTCTTTCTATTTATACTTACGCAATGAGAAGTACACATCATGTGTCGTATTGTAGACATGTAGTCTGACTTTTCTGACTCTGCAAGTTGTTGTCCCTCGTTGCTTTTACCATAGTTTAAATGTGAGAGTCCGTTGCTTTCACATAATACACGTATGAGAGAAGAAACAGACAGAGAGAGAGAGTGAACATTGTGAATCCGATCGATCCAGATTCCGTGAACCTGCCAACTAGAGTGCGAGGAAAACATGCGCTTTCCTTCCAATAATGACCACTAACATGGCCACCAGTCATTTCCTAGCACGCCCTTTCTGCCACTCACCCGACTTTCCCTTCTCTCAGAAGAGAAAATACCCATCAATGCTCGCCTTACTATTATGATCTGGTCTCTTTTCTCTTTCCTTTTCACTCTAATGTATTATAGTAGTCTCTGTATGGAGTTTGTATACATACCCTTTCTCTCTCTCTCTCTCACTCTCATTTTCCTTCCATATAATATTACTTTACTCCTGTCCGGGGAAAAAGTCTGTTTGGAATGACTCTAGAAATTTAACTTGGACTAGTAAGTCGACAGGAGTTTGGTATAAGTCTATATCTCTTTACTTGACTACATGATGTATGATATATATATATATATACATTAGATACAGTATAGCACTAATATACCAAGACTTTATATAGATATATACATATAAGAACATATAGTTTGTAGAGCTTAGTTGCATTACTATATGAGTGAGATGTTGTAGTACTAAGGTTATTTGCTGCGTGTAAGTACGGATAGAAAATAAAATAGTAGAGGATGGAGGTAGAAAAAATAGTGAGAGTGGAATGAAAAGCGAATGGATGGAAGAGAGAGAGACTTGGCTCTCCTCAAATTAAAATTTTATCTCGAGAGAACCGCATTTCGCAAATAAAACGACCCTCTGACTCTCTCTAACTCTGTAATATGTATACTCACATGGCTTGGTCTGCATCTAATGTTGTTTGATACTACTCTTGCACTACATACATGTATGTATGTATAAACTTTTTTTAAGAGAAAAAAAAGAGAAATGAGAAGAACCAAACCAAATCCTTCTTTTCTTGACATTAACGAGTGAATGTTGTGGAACTGTATATTTTCACCATATATATATATATATAGAATAAAGTATATGATGGTGGTTTGCATTATAGTTATTACTATAGAAAGATAGAGAAAGAAGAGAAAAGTCTGTAGCAGCAGGTTAGTTTTGTATAAGTTGTTGGTTGTAAAGTACATTAGTATGTACATATACAACGTGAACTACGCACACCTATGCCTTTGCTACATCAAAGTAAAAAAGGTCATAAGATTAGACTTGAAAATTTATTTACTCATTTCTTCTATTCTACAGTATGTACTCTCATTTCAATTCAAAAGGTTGAATATCCATTTGTACACTTTTTTAGTTTCGAACTAATCTACCTGTCTTTACTTTAAAGTTTACTAGTGAGTACCAATCAATGAGAATAAGTCTATGTTTTAATGAAATCTTAGAGGTTGGACTACGACATATGAAAAAGCATGAAAGAATTTGCTTCACAATTTGATTGCAGCAAGTTATCACTTCATTCTCCCAAAGTATATATAAACTCCTCATTCTCACACCTTTTGCCTTATCTTTTATCCACGACGCTCGCTAACTTCTCTAGAGCAAGCATAATGTATGTGTATACGTAGCAAAGAAATATAAAGTTGTAACGAGTATTGAATTGAATGCTTCCTTCTTGTACTGACAATGTCCAGAGCCAAACAGTAGTGAAAAATATAAATAGATTTGATTTTGATCAAGTTTAATTTCCAAAATAATAAAACCAGCTAAATATTAACTACATTGAGATATATCTAATACAGAGAATAACTCTTGATTGTCAATACAAGAGCAACCTAATAAATGTAACACATATCACATTAAATCATAGTGTCATGATGACTTGACACAAACTAATACACTATAAAAATGCATCAACATTCAACCCTAACCTTTTTCAATATACAATGGGTTAGGCAGCTAAGACTTAGATGAGTTGAGTATTTCAAGAATTAAAAAAATATCCCAAGTCATCTTTTACTTTTTCTATCACATATAATAACATAGGATATAGAGTTGTGTCAGTATTTTATAATACCATTTAAGTTAGCTATTGTAATCAGTCTTGAACGAAAAGCCCTTGAAACTAATGAATAGAGTCAATGAATTGAATTGATAAAAGGGACAACATAATGATTGTTTTCAACAGAGGAAATGAAGAGTACTTTGGAAATTTTTTAAAGGTTATATCATGAATTGAGAATGATTTGTGCATCTCAGCATATTGTACATTTATATTTTCTCATTGTTGCTACTTTCAAATGTTTCTGATACACTAGAACAAGAGAGTCAAGTTGTCAATCAATCCTTTATTTATTTCTATATTACTAGTTTGTGTCTCTTGTTACCCATCAGAAAGAAGAAGTAATCTTATTACAATTCTTTAAAAGCTTAAATTCTAATGCGCCATAAAAATTCCAATAACATACATCTTTTCTTCTAACCATTTTCAATAATAAACTTACCACATAGTTTAGTTTTAGTATCACAATTAGATTGTACATAATACAGGATCCATCTTCTTGTATATGAGTACTTCCTTCCTTCTGTTTGAAACTGATATGAAAAAAATGAGTTCACTTTGACACTTTTAGCTTTCTTCCAACTGCAGTGATATGAGACAGTAGTGAGCGAGAGTAGCAACAGTGATACATGCTACAGTAGTCTCTTCTCTCATAAATATGCTTTCACCTTGTTGTTTAGGGCGATGGTGTTGGTGGAAGTGGGAAACTTTTTATTTACACACTAACTACACCACGACCACCACACTGAAGAAAAATACCATCAAAACAAACTTGAGCATAAAAATAAATATAAATAAAAGAATGGAGAGAGAATCTTCTACTTTTTTTTCTTTTTATCTCACTCACGTCTTCACAAACTCACAGTACTTTTATAGTGCAAGTGTATTTTAAAACTTGAAACAAATCAGACTCAAAAAAATAACAAAAAACTTTTTCAAAAACCATGGTATGCAGCAACAGTTGAATTGCATTGATATATGTAAAGAAACCAGGTAAAGATAGAGTTGAGTTGTCTATATTTAGACTTAGTTTTCCACAACTTATTTGCCATCACAAGTCAGAAGTAGAGTCTCTTATCACATTTGTAGGCGAAGGACTTTTCTTTATTGCTTTGAGTAAAGCCATAAGGATTAAAGTTGAGAACTTGAGTAAATTCACCACTATAATACCTATATGTACTAATTAATATACTTTTGTAGTATTTATCTATAATACACTCTACCAATTAGTATTTTATTATGTAAAATGTATATTACTGATACATTTGAAATTGGTAAAATATATGATTATTTTAGTAGTCAACACAGTCCATAATGTGACAAGATGACAAGTCAGAGACCAAGGGGACACTAACTAAGGACAGAGAGAAGTTAGGTAAAAGGTATGATGAGTATGTATATGTATGTAATCATATTGAAATATGCTGAATATGCAAAAGGGTTCTTGTATGTTAAAGACGAATATACATATAGTGTATACGTTGTTAGAGATGAAGGTACTTGAGGCACATCAGCATAATATACATACGATAATCATAATATTCCTCTGTACTTTTTCAGTGGCTACATCGTTTGATGATTTGATAGGACACAGAAGGAAAAGGATGGATTTTTGTTCGTACCTCTCGGCGGGTAGTCATCAGAAAAAAACCTTAGTCAACTTAGAGAGAGCTGAAATATGAATAGTTATTAAATGTATAAGAGAAGAATAACTAAGGCGAAGAGGTAGGAGCAGCAAAAAAGAAATAAAAATACATAATGTGTCAGTGAAGTAGAGAGAGAGAAAAAAAAAGTTTTTTGTTGTATGCAAAACACAAAATGTTGTTAGTTGATAAAAGGGTTAGGAAACTAAAGGGTTTCCACCTCGAGCTTATAGATTTGGATATTGCAGACGGTGGGTTTATATGAAGAGTAGAATTATAATCACTTCCTTAAGGTTTCAATAAAATCTCATACCTAATACATCATACAGTTTCCATATTACAATATGTGACCATAAGCTATCTAGAAAGGAAATGGGTTATAATGAAAGTGAGTCCCTGTTGTTGATAAAAAAAAAGAATTTGAAAGAGTTATGCAAATGTAAGCAGGCCAGATTCATTTCTCTGATAAAATATAATTTTTCAAGGGTCCTCTATTTACGTCTTGACACTTTTATTCAAATGACAACTGTGAATTTTTAATATATGCCATCCCTATACTTGCTCCTCTTCTACTACATTCCACTCACACATGTGTGTGCATACATTATCTAATATATGGTGCCTTACTCTATCTACAAAAGCGGATCCTTTATACATATATTATTATTATTTTACAACTGATGCAGTTGGCCTTTCCAGAGAGAGAGAGAGATAGTGATTACCTTAGTACACCTAGGATATATTCAGTTGAACAAATATTCCCGATGATGATATTATGAGCTCCTCTGTCCCGGATGTTTCATCCCAGAAAATATAATATCCACTGGTAGCTGCTTATTCACTCTACTGAAATATCTATATAGAAGTATATACATAGGATTATGTATCATCTGATTCAAATTCAAATTTAGGATTAAAAACGAAGACCGTGATATGAACGAAAGCAAGTAAGTTTGCTTTGGGAGAGAGAGAGATGTTATAAAAGAATCTATCATATCTATGGCTCTCTCTCTATTCCATGCATAATATATGAATGATCTTCACTCTTGCTTGTAGCATGTTCTATATATACCTTAACTATTATGCTATAATGATGGATAAAAAGGACACTGAGAAGCTGAATATTTAAATTAGAAAGTGAAAAGGGTAGAACTATATATGTGAGTGAAAAGAACTGAAAGGGTTTTGATCAAGCATGAGTCCTTTAATTTTTTTTTCTAGAGTTATACACATTCAATTCTAACTATATGGAGGATGACAACGGACGTGCCATTGCACTATGGGCTTTGAACGTACATAATAAGGGACTCATTTGAATTTTTAAGGCTTGGAAAATTGAAAAGCCGTTTTTTATACTTTATCATACATATATACAGGCAAATGGATTTTGAACGTTGCTTGCTTGACATCTCCACCTGGGCTCTCTCACTGTCTAACGTCCAAGTGTTTTGTCACACAGACCTCATTATGAATCCACATCTATAATGATTAGCATATGCATGATGTGTTGAAGAAGTTTGCTTTACATAGTTTTCGTCTGCATAGGAATAATCATTGAAAGTCTCATATTTACCTTCGACCAATATTTTTGTGATGAATAAGTGTAATATATAACTTTTACTTACATAGTTACAAAGCAAAAAAAATATGAGCGGATGATAAAAATTTGTACCAATAAGGCAAATATAAATATCTCTAAATGAATTTCAATGCTGAAGTTACTCACAGAAGGCTATGAATCATCTTTCCATATATTTTTATGACTTGCATAAAATAAATCATTTGTTGTTCAGAAAGTATGAAAAGTTGAGAGTCAAGAGCAACAAGTTCTTATTCTTAAAACGTGAAAGATTTGTCTTCTGATCTTAATTAATATCAGATCAATGTAAAAAAGTCACCGTTAAAGTATCTAGATTTAAACAAGAAGAATAAGCTTCAAATTTAACATTTTTTAATTTACATACTGTTGTAGATATTTGGCTGTATTTGAGTAAAGGTCATATATTGTGGTGATTGAATTCTATCGAAACTCTTTGAACCCTTGCTTAAATTCTTTTCGTCATCCATACAGTCATCATCAATATATATATTCTATATTGTCCTCAAAGTTCTTTTTATACACATACTCACTTTCTTTAGCATAGAAAAACGATAATAGGAAAATGTTTTTGTATGGGTCCAAGGGACCCATCATTTCTATCACCCAACACTAAAGTAAGGATACAAATGAATGAATACAAGTAACATTTTACCAGCACCTAACCATACCACCAAAAAAATTGAATATTGAATAAAAGGGTTTAAAAATTAAATAGACCAGGACACAAAAAAATATATATAAAACTTTTTTTTCGTCTTCAGCAGAATTGAAAATTCACATAATGTATGATGGGACACGTATATATAAAGTATCGTCTCTTATTTATATAAAAGTAAAGGGCTGTCGTGATATCATCCCGTGCGTAAGATACAACATAGAGGATAACTTCTAAGGGTACTCTTATATTCTAACAGTCAGATCTTTTCAATAGGTCACATCATATATATATAAACTCATTCAGTTTTGAAAATTTCATTTTAAAGTTCACACCAACCAAATTTATTTAGTAGTGCTGTGTCTTCAAAGTCCTTTGGAACCAAATCAAATTATTCGCGCAGTGACGGTTCTCTTTATAAAGAAAAAGGTACAAAAAATTTTGCAGTGCACGTAACCCTTTAGTGTCATACTCTCATTTAATATGTATAATACAAGACAACCTACATATATTAACATATTACAACTGAATAATTATAGTGTCAAAGACTGGGACTCAATTGAATTTCTAAAATTCTTGTGTGATCTTATAACCTGAGCTACTCTTTATAGTAAGCAAATTAGTTTTACAGTGAAACCCAACTGCATCCAATATGCACCAAATTAGCACCTTATTGATGCACGTGTGTACAGTATAGCTCAATCAGGTTTGGTCAGAGGTATCAAAAACAGTTTTTTTTAAATCTTCTCAAAGCACACACCAAGAAAAATACATCAATAGTATGTGAGAGACGTGAGTTGTCTTGTTTGAATTATTAAAAAATTATGTATTGGAAGTTTTTTGTTGACAAGCACACCGGCTTATTATTGTTGAACAATGTGCCAAGAAAAAACTCGAAAAAACGGAAAAATGACCAGCTTCCAGTCTCTAAGCTGCAAGCATTATACTTAGATATTAATAGTATCATTCATTGAAAGTTGATTTTAGAATGAACGCATATCTCTATTAATGCTACAAACATGTTTTAGAAACGAGTTAGAAGTAATACAGTAGTAGTAGTATAGTAGCTGAGGTTTAAATAAAAATTGAGTGAATGAGTGAATAGTATTTTGGCTCAGCATGATACCTTTGAGGTGTTATATGCATGCTGTTGGTATGCTGAAAAAAGCCACTTTTTTCTTGAGAGTGACTGGACATCATAATACTGACGGCGGCTGCCCACTGGTTAAACTAGAAGAGTATCACTTGCAACTACTTTAAAAGAGCAGCAATAAAGATGTACTACCTCAGGCTCAATTTACCATAACTAATTTGATTTTTATTCTACTCAACTCAATATCATCTGTCCTATATATATATGTATTATAGTATTATGTGGTAAACGGAATTTTTTTCTTACAAATCAAGCTCCTCAAAATCGTATAGAACAGACGTAATTCAATCAGAAGTAAAATTGTGACAGGTTTTTAGCTCCAAACAAGTAAGAATGAACAAGATACGCGAAACAAAGAAAATTGGGATCAAACTGACTACTGATTCTTTCTTTAGATAGATATAAAAGAATTGAATATTGCCACATATGTAACATCACACACATATACTATATAAGATGTTAAGAAAAAAAGACATTACAGAAAATATTGAATTACTTGTCTACATTTTGTTGTCAAGAGCGTTGTCACATTAGATTGAAAACGCATCAAAACTCAATTGTATTAGTTTTCCATACTTTTTTGTCATCACTTTTATAACTTGACGACACAGTCTCTCTCTTCTCTCCTCAAGTACTAAAAATGATTAGAGCAACTCTTTTAAGCTGGCTTTTCCAATGCAGTGCACCAACTGAGACCATTTTAGTGTGATGCTCTTCTTTTTTTTGACTTGGTCATCAATTTTGCAAAGTCATGAATTAAAGAAATCCATATGGAGTCGAGGAGTCAGTATAATGTAATTTGACTGCAAAGTAGAAAAAAGTAATGTTTTGTATTAAAGTTGAAAGGAGATATAGACAGTAAAAGGACATATATAGCCGAGTGGGAAATGAACAAAAAGAGTAGTTAGTAGTGGGAGTTCTATTTGGTCCATCCCTTTACATAATATGAAATGATATGGGAATGGGAACTAGTCGAAGCCATTTTTTCTATTGCCTATTGCTTGCCGGTTCCTCCCTCTCAATAACAATATGCACACAATGTGTCTAGCACAAAACTTGGAATAGCCACTCAAACTTTTCTCTATTCTCTCTCTCTCTCTCTGTTTGAAAGTAATGCTATCAAATGGGCACAATGAAATGAATCAGTATCAGCACAACTTAACGTCTACATCAGAGTACCATAAAATGACTGCTGGTCTCTTTTTCGATTGTCGACTGTGGACCAACTTCTTGTTTCTTTTCGTCATCGCTATATATATAGCGTAATCCCAGTTTTGTAGATATATGCTCAATGTATTTTTGTATAGTGCTGACGTTGACTTCTTTCCTTTTCCTTCTCTTACTCTTTTTCCTCTTCACTCTCGTCCATTTCTGGAAGAGGTAATTTAATTTAATAGCATTTCCTTCTACATATTTTCCAAATGTAAACATTTTCAATTCTCTCAATGCTTAAGGATATGACTTAGTCGTACATACTATACGGAGTTTTCTACTTACTTTAGTTGAGATGATAGGAAGAACAGACAGGACACAAAAGAGTTGAAATGTTGTGATCATTTGGAAACATAATAATCTATCAGAGTCCTAAGTGTGTAGTAGAAAAGAAGTTTATAGTGTAGCATTAGAAACATATGGGAATTAAATATATACTTATGGTTGAGTGTGCTATGAAAAGATAACTTCTGAGTCAGAAATTCTGATCATGTATGTAGCAAGGAACTAAGAATATCAATTTGTTTTTAATAATTTTGTTGATTTTTCACCTTGCTCTAAGTCACATCACAAAAGGTATTAATTATATATGAAAGGATTGGAAGCACCTATATAGTGGGCTCAAAAAATACCCAAGTATCGGATTTCCAAAAAGTGGAACAAATAGGATAAATAAGCTCAAAAAAGGTTTACACTTTTCATTCTCAATGAATTCAATGAGCAATATTGTCAGATGTGGTAATATTTTTGTACATTTATATTTACAGATTTTGATGTTTTCTCTTTCTCTCAGTATATTTCACAACAATCACTAGTTCTAATAAAGATGTATACAATAAAATATGATATGTAAACCCATAACCTTTTTTTGGGTAACGAGTTGGCTTTAGGATACTATAATAGCAAGTGACTAAGTCATTTGTTGTTGTAGTTTTTTCCTAATATTTGTATAGATTTTCACCCCAAAATCAAACGCGTACTCACATAAGTTGGTATTACATTACAGTCTCTCATACATCTATTGTAGTCACAAACAAACATTATGAGGGTACTTGTGTTGTGTAGTATGGTTTGTTATTTTTTTTGAATTTGAAACTAATCAATGGTAGCTGTATTTAAGTACAGTATAGCAAAAGCGACAGGTGTGAAATTGTTGGTGTATTGTTGACTTACTAACATGAAATATACAATAACTCAACCTGCAATTATGTACTACATGGTTTTAGTAGAGTTGTACTAAAAGAGCAATGTTTTTAATACTTGTGAGGATAAGAGTTTTTTTTGTAGTTGCAATTATCTGTGTTATGATCTAATGTGATATAAATCTAGATGTACCCTAAAATCTTGTCGTGATTTTTTGCTTTGCCTTTAAGGTACAGTTTGAAGTATCTTAGTTGTATTTGTGACACAAGTCTTGAAGAAGGAGAAATAGTAGATGAACTTTTTCATCTTGCTAAGCAATGTCCATAGGAATGAGAAGAGTGCAATTTGAGCTTCTATACCACATATGTAACATAGCATTCGACTCATTTTGATTTATCACACTATTCGATGCTCATTGTAATCGCTACATATCACAAGAGTCTTTCTGATCTTTTCTTCAAGAAAAAAATGCCAAGTCATTATACTTTTCTTTTCTGGCTAATTTATCCTCTTGTCCAAAGTCCAATTCAAAGTGTGTCATTGAAAAATTGATGTAATTAAAAAAAACTCAAGTTCTTTTGTGCTCCACTCAATACATAGTACTTTCTAGACTTTTGCTTTCCAGAGTTTAAATGCCTTTTCTTCTTTTCTCTACACACTTGTGTCAATTTTGTGGCAGGTTACATTAGTAAAAGTTTACTATGGAGAACAAAATATAGTCAAACTTTTCTCTTTCTTATAAACGTTAGTTGCTATTGTAAGCTATGCTTCTAAAACTCTATATATATAGTCTGTTTTTTATTCTATTTGAGATAATATTAGCAAATAAACATGTAAGGCTTGTAGATGATATTTTGACATTATTAATTTTATGCTTTATACTACAAACAGTTAATAATATCCAGTGTATGAAAAAGCAACAAGATTTTTTCCACTCTCTTTCTCTCTCTCTCTCGATTCACAGAAAATTTCTAATCTCTTTTGACAATCTTTTAAATTTATAAGAGCTGGAACTAACGGCCATCGTCAATCTATATCAAAAATATAAAAGCTTCTCGTCTTCTTCTAGTAAACTTTGTTGATAATGTCCTTTTTTTCTATGAAAAGACTTTCTTTTCCTTATATCTAGAACGGGCAAAAAGAGAAGGGTGATACAAAAATACAAAGTATGAAGAGCCAAAAGTCCTACTTATGTATATATATATGTCGTATGAGTAAAGATAAACGGACATTGCTTCCTGGCATAAAATACTTTACAAAAGAAGATTTTTTAGATAGCAACCAACTGTCGCCTCAATCCAACTATTTTTTATTGTAGGGTTAGCTCTCTTCTCTACTTTATATATATCGTCGATTTACTTCTGGTCCATCGTGCTGCTTTTCTCGGTTTTTTACTTTAGACAAAATTCTGGTCCAAAAAAAGAGTTCTTTCGAGTCATTTGATATTGCTGATCCTTTAGTGATTGTTGTTGGATTTTTTATACCCATATGAAAAGTCAAGAAAGTGTTTATACCACTGTGTATCTACTCTCCCAGTGTGTTGTCCAATCGTAAGTTGATGAACTTTTTACTTTCTCATTGTACCCTTCTCACTAGAGCTTTGTAATCGTTTTCTCTTTCTCTCACTATCTTTTGCTGGTCTAGCTTTTCCTTTGACGAAATAAGCTTTTTCCTCCACCAAGCCTCAAGATTTAAAGTATAAAAACTACACTAGTTTTTTTAGGGATATAAGCTAAGCCTTTACATTTATAGATTCATGTGTAGTAAACGTAAAACTCGCCGGCTTCTTTTTTTATGACATGTAATAGTAGCATCAGGAACCAGGCAAAGTCCTTACACAGTAGACCAAACCAACATCCAATTTTCTTCTTCCCCATTCTTTTCTGTTCAAGAGACAGGATTACATTCTTAGATTCTTGTGAGTGAGCAAAGGATGATTGTTGAGAAGGACTTTGTATGTGCTACACAATATCACTTCTTTTTTTCCATCAAACACACACAAAGCCAAATCTTCTGCTACTTTATCTCTATTCCTCTCTAAACCTCTTTTTACTAGTTTTGCTAATACTCTACAGTACATATGTACTTGTAGTTGACTAAATCTTCTCATGAATTTCTTTGGACTTTATATATATTATCTATTTATATAATCCTTAGTTTTCAAATTGGACCAAGGTTTTTTACTTGTGTGTCAACTCAAACCCAATGTAGATTGCAGTTAAACTTAATGTACATATACAAATAGGAGTTGTTATTTAAATATATAATAAGGTAATTAACATGGAAAATATAAAAAGAATGAGAGAGATTTTTTGCATGTAGTACATCAACATGTTGGTACGAAACTAGAAAGCCAGTGAGTAGCCATAAAAACTACCAATCAAATACTAGTCCAATTTACTTGCTCCCCATTTCTCATATAAAACACACCACACATGACCGAAAACATTACATACACAACAACATGAGTTGCTTGGACATGAGTATATAAATTATTGATTTTCGTCCATATTTATTATCATGTACCTTATGTGTATAGTACACCCATATTACACTGTGATGTTAATATCATTTGAAAACTTTTATTTTTGCAACAATAATTACTTGAGTAAAAAATAGTAGAGAGAAGAATAGAGTAGTAGTCATAAGCTCACCGATTATAAAACTTGGTGATCTAACCATAAAAAAAACTTAGCAGGATGAACAACGGGTAGGTTTTTCTATTTAATTCTATATACACATACCTCCTGCTATCCACTATCTATTTATTATCCTTGAAGAGGACTTGAGATCATAGATTTTTTAATATCTAGTCACACATCGAGTTATTGGTTTTATTGGTAACGTGCGAAAAGGGTTATGTATACCGATGGCAGAAGATTTTTCAAACTAAAAGGATCACTTCACGGGGGGTGTCCTTTTTGTTCAAATTTTTTAATATAATCTAATGTCATATATATATACATTGCTCCTCACTCATACACAAAAACCATCTCTCTCTCTCTCTCTCTCTCTGTACTAAGCAGCATCATTCTTTCCATAGCCAACACATCTTTTATATAAAGACTAGATTATACTACTTATATAAGTTCCACAAGCTTGCTGCTTTACTTCACAGCTATACAGTTTTGAGAAAGACGTAATAATATGATATCACACGGAGATATTCTCGCCATACGTGGATTTTTGAACATAATAATAATCATAAGAATGAAAAGAGAAATCCACACATTGTGTCGTCTCAAAATGCTCTCTCTCTCTATATGTATATAGCTGGTTCATACATTATACAACTTTTGATACTCAAATTTCAATACAACTTTTAATAATATAGTAGAGATGAGAAGCTTTTGCCTTCAATTCTTTAGAGAAGTCAACTGGAGGACTTTGATGAAAGCAAAAAGAGAAAAAAGATTATAAAAATTCTGATTGTTAGTATTTTGTCATAGAGATAGCTCGTTACACTTATGTCATCCGAAATTTTGCATAAGTATGTAAAAAAATTTCTATATTGCATTAGTAACTACTTACATACATATATGTGCTTGTAAAATTTGATTTTGCTTCCAATGTATAGCTGGTGACAAACGTTCTAGTTGTGCTGAATTAAAAGTATTGAATGAAACGATTGAATGAGGCACCAGAATAAACATTGTCATAGAATAAAATGAGATATACGCATTATGATAATAAGGATGATACGATTCCATTGAGTTTGTAGATAGTTTTTCAATTGAAATCCTAAATATACTATGTCTATGTCACTTTTGAACTGTGTGGGTTTTTTTCTGTGTCAATCCATTAAATGTATGTGTAGGTAATGGTAACAACATATAGACGGTTTACGTTGAGCTTTTGGTTACTTACTTTACAATTTTCATGAGAAAATATTTTGTACCCAAATGAGAATATATGCTATACTTCTTTTTTATATTGAGTACACTTCTATCAATCTTTAAAGCCGAAGCAGGTTAGTCCAAGAGACCTACATAAAATTTTATTCGTCCTTTATATAAGATTTATTATGTCTTTCAATTGAGTAGTTTGTCCGATTAAAAGGTAGGGGTGAATTGCTGTTCCCATCGTCTTTTTTTACTTCGTTTTTACCTCAACAAAGTCTCGAGATCCTTTTTCAAGAAAGTGCATCAAAAGTAGTAGTAATAAAGAACCCTTTTTTCCTTTTTAATTTTCACACCCTTTACCTTTTCACATTTTATGTCGTCTTTTCTATTTAAGGGTTGAAGTCAATGGACCCAAGAAGGTTTCTTTTGATATTACAGCATCTATTAATTATACTTTATAATGGATCTTCATGTTGTCTATGAGAACAGAATTTAAAGGTACACATAACATCATACAAAAAGTAAAAAGAGTTATTATTAAAACTTGAAAGCTTTACTAGAGAGTAAAGTAAAAAAAAACTTGCAATGAAATGGAAACATGTGAGTGAGTTGAGTGTGAAAGATTGAAAATTACTAGTAAAGCTCTCTTTATTTTTCTCTTCAATGGTTGAAAAAGGAAGCATTATATATTATGAGAGAACAATTAACAATGCAGTCTCTAAGAACGGTTTAAATTTGATATTAAAAATGTGTTACCTTCATTTCTTACGTAGATGAAACAGTGTTTCATTCAACTCATTCACCTTCATTATTACATAAAAACTATGTACCATCTCAAAAAGTGTCGTTCCTTACAAACATCACAACAATATAATTTGTTATTTTACTTTGGCCTCTGTTGAATTGTTTAATACCTTCTTAACTCTTTATACGTACATTTGAAAGACTGCTATAACATCACAATTAGGTTCAAGACAAATGATAAATCTTACATAAGTTTCTCATGCAATTACAATCTATTTAACATGACGCGAGCATAAGTTGTAAATAAAGTTGGTACGCTTAAAGATATTTACTATTTCTTTGACATGAAGTATAAGTATGCTCACATAGAGACACAAGAGAATTAACACGATGCCACTTGGTAATTTTCATCAGTGAATGCCAAAAGGCATTTTATTGGCAAAGTACACAGTAGCAGGTTTAGTACTAAAAGTGTCATTTGAGTATATTTACATGTTTACATATGGGATAGGTGAAAATCAAGTGTTAGTGAGTTACTTTAAAGAAGATATAGATTTTGGGTACTTGGAATTGTAAATCATTGACTTGACTTCATACTTTACTATTTAGGATGTCGCATCCGGGTATTATTACATACTATATGCACCTTTGCCTTTGCATGTAATATGTCTTTCAGCCTTTAAAGTCATCCTTTGCCTTTTAACTCCTAGTGAATCGTGTTAACATTGCCTTTAGTGTATTTTACATTCATTCACTATGTCGAAGCTCTTGTGTCAGTTGCGTTTGAGGATAAAATCTCAAAGAATAAATCTATAGTTACATGTTAAAATCTATACTCGGTCAAAAAGCTATACTGATATAGGAAGTGATACGACCAAATACTTTGTAACAGTTGCTACCACATATAACTGAGACTTTCAACTTTCACTCATAAAAGAACCAATCGTAGCATTAATATACACACATACGTACATATAAAGGCAAAGTCTGACTTGTTAATTTATTGAATGGCTCAATGATCATAGGAATATCTAAACAGCTCAGTAAGCAGTTTTTTTTCATTCGCTCCACTGTTTTTCCTCAAATGAGTAAATAGACAACAACATCAAAACACATCTATATATGACGTAAAATGTACTACAAATTGTGTTGTTATATATGTGTCGTCTAGCTGATGTAACAGCACTTTGTCTTGTAGACTTTCACTCTTTCTCCAAAGATACTTAATACCGTAGAAATGCATATCATATGTAGTATATACATTCTGTTCCTATTAAGATTGCCAAGCTGAGTACTTCAAATGAACCAGTTAACATTATTTCAATCAGACTTTAAATTTAACCAATTGTGGAATAATCCTGAGAGCATCTTGTCCGTGTTGTCTAAAGTATCCAGTAGCATCAACTTTTATCAACTCCAATTGATTATTTTTTTATAATAAAAGAACTAGAAGTCTATTATAAAAGTAATGTAGTAGATAGAGTTAGAGAGAGGGTGGAGATTTCTAATTTTGCTCACTGTTGGAAGTTGAAACTTCTTTCCATTTTCATCCCTAATATCCAACCCCTTTCGGTCAAATCCCAAGTACTGTAATATATTATGGAGTCGCTTGTACTAAATTACTCTTTTTAATATATTAAAACATATCAAGTACTGCAAAACTTGGCATAGTTTTTTCCCTTTTCTCTTTCTCTCTTCTCTAATGCTTCTCACTCACAGCTACGTACACACTCATGCTGGTCTTTTATTTGCCTGATATGGTTTCGACATGAGGATTTATTTCAGACTGCTACCACATATAGATGCGGTATATATATAACCCTTTACTTTCCTTACATTGCAATCATAGGGGCTTCGTATACTTCTTTGTTACATAATAGTAAACGCAGTCCTTTACCTTCTCTCTCTTCCTATATATGTATATCAAAGCATCAACTGCATTATAGTAGCTATTATAATATGTAATGTAGCCTTTTGGTTTTGCTGAAATGAAAGACATCGTCGTTTTTGTCCAGTGAACTAACCTAATGTAATGGAAGAGGGAAGGTCTGGCCGTAATAGTCTCTCTATGCTTTTACCGCATTCTAATGGGAAATGAAGCAATGGTCTTCTCTTCTTCCGTGTCTGATACGCATTCATATTACATGAATATACATTATAGGATATAGTGGCTTTTATGTCGTCCATCGTCCACAGTGAAAGTAAGAAAAGAGTTAGTTGATCGATTTTTTCATTTTGAAGGCTACTACCACTATTCTCTTTCCTTAGTACAATGCTAAATATACAAAAGTAAAAGAAAGCTACGTCCTAAGTATTCTCTCTTCTTTCTCTGTGTTTATAGCGCTTCCTGGTATTTTTCTTTTCTTTTTGACTAAAATGTTTTCTTTTCTACTACACTCTATACATTTGGCATGAAAAGCTCCATGTGGTCGATCTCCTTCTTCAGTTGTTTACTCTTATATATGGTACATGTATGCGAATGTGATATGTAGCATATAGTATAGTCTTAATATCCACGTTATTCATGATTTCAAAAATCAGAAGAAGGAATGAGAAAGCAAGAAGTCCTTTTCTTATCCAGTTTCCGCTTGTCCTTCTTCTTCTTTTTGTTGCTGTTGAGGACAAATATACTTTGTGTCTTTGTATGCAGCAATGGATATAGTAGTGCATTTATATATACTCAAAGTCAAGCTGAACCAAAAGAAGAGAAAAAAAGTTTAATAAAGTCTCTAAGTAAGACTCCAAGTCACTCACTCAGAGAAAAGAGACAGGAAGGAAGAAAGTCTCCTACTTTCTTTCTCTCGGCATGACTTCTTGTGAGTCGTGAGCAATACAAGGGAGAAAAAGATATGGTTGAATGAAAATGGACTAGCTTATCTCCTCTAATACTTCGGACAGAGATGAGAGTATCTGACTATATATATAAACATATGAGAACATGTATAATGCAACAACAGAAATGGTTAGAAAACCAAACTGAAGAATAACTCAGCTTACAATGTATAACACTCTCTTGGTTGCATTTATTGCCTACAAGGTCCATGAATATAGAAAGCATTCTTCTGACGTTTGCCTACTTTAATAGTAAGTAATCTCTCTAGAGACTCAAAGAGGAGATGGCTTCTATAGCAAACTAATGTCGAGTTTAGATTAGCCTGTCACAACTCTGGACATGTGTCATGCTGGACGTGGACATAGAGCCAACTAAACCGCAATGGCTACAGAGTAGAGAGAAACATTACTATAAGAGTTAGATGTAAAATATGCATTAGTCATATTATCAAAATGGCTAGAGGATTTTTTTCCATGTTGTTTTCAGAAAGCTACAAATATTTAGTAGCAATATATATCTATAGTACAGTTGAATAATCTACCTCAATATATGTCTTGGATTTTGGTTGAAAATTTTGTTTGAGGCAGATATAGTAAAGAAAAGTCTCAAAGGAAGCACTGTCCTGCTGTATACATATGTCTATGCTATTTTCAAATAGCAGTAAAAGCAACACAAATATTCATCTAGTAGTACATTAGAGTAAAAAAAGAAGACAAGAAGAAAGAGTTGTGGACGACGGCTAAAGCCTAAAGACGTATGCTATGGATACTGTGAAAAAAGTAAAGTCGACTTTTTATATGCATAGTATGTTTTCCTTCTACGTAATGTATATAGGGAGAAAGAGTAAAAGAGAAAAAAGAGAGGAAGGATTTTTTTTGATGCTGGTCTTTGTCAAGCCTATTCTCAGGATAAATACTCTAGGGACAGTAAGACTTGGAGTATCTTTTTCTTTTCTGGCCATACAAACACACATTGAAGGCGTAAAGTCCAGCTTATTTTCCCATTTGGCTAGCACATAAAACTTGAATGGAAATTTCTTAGCTCACTACTTTTCTTTTGGGAAAATTCACTAGGGTTGAAGGAAATAGTAGACGAATGCCAACATTGCCATTTATGCTACAAGACTTTCTGTGTAGTAGATAGTCCCACATGAGATGACGATAGCCTGCTTTGAAACCCGCATAATACGACGACTTGATCTATATATTCTTTACTAGTATATACACACTTTTCAATGATAATGTATGTTAGATGTGAAGTTGACTACATATACATTCATACTACGTGTCCAAACTCCCGTTTTTTTCTTTTTCTTACTATACAATGTATGGCTTAGTACTTTTACATATGTAGCAAATAAATATGAAAGATTTTCTTTTCTTGATCGTTTGGGGTGTATATTACTACGTACGCATGAGGTATAGTAAAAGAAATCACCATGTGTCTGTAACTCAACCTTCTGCTGTGTTTCAATGGCTTTTGTCTTCTTATATGAATCTTTTACTTCATATGCTATGAATATATTGCACTTTATTCATAGTATCAGTCCTCTGATATGTACTGTTATTGGTATTAAAAATTACTACACAAAATGCTAATTCCTTTGACCAAAACATAACAAAATAATGAACTTGTCTTAAGTTTTGGCAAATGAAAGGATATACATATAAATTATATGCCTCTTTTACAGAAAACATTTTTTTATGTTGTATTACATTACTATATACCCCATATAATAGTTGTAGAAGTGAAGAAGAATACAAAAGCTTTTAGCAAAACAAAGCATCTGATAATATTATCATGGTGCTATAATAATATAGTAGTGTCTCACTAGAGAACTAAAGACATACTACGTTATATAGAGTGCTTTGAACTTTGGTGAAAATATAAAGACTAGAACGTGAACTTAACCTATATTACATTGCGTCTTACATTGCACTAGGAGTTGCATCACGTTGCAAGGACGAGCTAAAGAAGATAGCATCACTTCATTATATTATATATTGTACTTGAGTACTTGAGAGAAGAGAAGAGACTCTGGTGGTGGCAAAGAAGCAATCACTCTGTTTAACTTGTTACTATGTTATTATATAAGATATATTATATTACTACACTAGTTAGCAAAGATGCTGCTATATCTATATGAATAACATAAAGCATGAAAGCTATTGCTAATATTATGAACATCATAATATTATATATATATATATATGCATGCAAATGACAATGTTGTATATAAAGTAGTGCCAAACGTTTAAGTTTTGTTTTACTAATTCTTAGTAAATTAGGTATTTATTAGCAGATATTACATTGGCTTCTTTTTACTGATAAGTTACCTACCATTGAAAATAAAAACAATTAGTACGTCATGTTTACACATAGTATAGTAACATGATTTTTTTATTTATTTCTTTCAGAGTTAGTCATCAGACTGTAGTGCAAATTGAACATCGCCTACTCAAAAGAATGATGCTGAACTTGGTTTTAATGGTGCATGAAATGATTAATCTCCTGGTTTCTGACATGTCTCCAAGATGTTGCATTGCATGAATGGTAAGTGTTTCAAATATTTTATACTGTACAGTACGACCTCTTTAGTTGTTTTGCTATAGATATTACAGAGTACGTAGACAACGCTAAAATGACATGACACCATGTGCACTATCATGCAATAAGAATGATATGCACAAAGTGAATGATACATTCTGCTACTGTTTTCTCTTGATGTGCAGAAGAGAAAGAATGAGAAAGGAAAAAACTTTTTTTGAATAGTCACCATTGCTTTCACTGTACGAGGAGCTAATGTATGTATATATATGTATACTTTTAGTTGGAAGAAGGAGATCAGCATCTATGCAGACCAGCCAAGAGAAAAAGTAAGATGAAGAAAAGGACGACCAACGAAAAACAGAGAATTAGAAAGAGTATACAACAAAGTCTTTTGGAGAGACAAGATGACAGAGTCTACTTTGGAGCTCAAGTAGTTATGCAAAGACAGAGAAAAATAGGAGACGAGGAGACTCATCTAACATTTTCATTTCTTTTCCGTTGTTGCTAATGATTTTTTTCACTATACTTCAGAGGTAAATGGCCCTCGTCCTCTACTTCGATCGCTCTCAATCTTCTTACTTACTTATGTTTCTCAACTCTAGTTGCCTAGTTCCCATAATACAGGGAAACTATAGTTTCTAACTGATTGTAAACTATCCAGAATAGAAAAAACTAAATTTTTGTAGTGTTATTCTTATTCAGTTTTTTTGTTGTATGTAACAAAGGTGAATGAAAAGACATGTATCTATTTGTTAATTAATAAAGATATATTAACTACTCAATGATAATTGTATCTGTTGTTACCGAAGCTACATAGATCTGATGTACTCCTTGTATCAAATTCTCATAATGCCCCGAAACTCAATTACTTACACAATGCAAGAACGTCTTGGCAGCAGCAACATGTTTGCAGGCTCCTGGGTAAGACAAGGAAAATTATGATCAGCGAAACCTCAAACGAAGAAATATATATAATGTCTACGCTTCTGTGACTGACTTGGCTGGCGTTGTAGTATGAAAAATGGGGTAAAAGCACAGATGAAATCTTGTCTTGTTGTAAATTGCATTAAAATATAACCCATAACAATATTAAGTTATATATTTATAACTTGCATGTAACATATAGCATAGCATATATGCACAGAGGGACTAGGGTATCTTAGACATCAACCTGAAATAAATAAATAAACTAAAATTCAAATAACATGAACATAAATGCATATTATCTCAATGCATTTCAAGTTTATAATTCTGTCTTGCTAAATACAAGGGGCTACTCATGTGTAAATTAGACTTCATTTGAATAGCAATGATTTATCAGGTTGGTAAAGACATCCTGCAAGCTCTGCATATGTTTCTTGTACATTTCACGTACCAAAAACTCACACTGTGAGTCAATCCTCATATTCCAGTACCAATACCAATATCAAAATATATGTGCTTATATATATACAGTACGTCTACTGACACCATAAGAGAGTTTGCTACTGTATGTATGTATATGGTCTCTAAAATGATTTTTCGTAGTAGAAAGAGTCATGGAAGCGGAAGTGAATAATATACGTAATAATATTTTTCCGTATAAACCTTATTTCGCTCTTGAGTAGTTCGATAAATTTGAACGCCAAAAAATTTCATGAAAAGTCCTTTCATATCTGGTATCCACTACACACTAGTTTTTTTATAATATTTGCCTATCTCTCTTCACACACATATATGCTACTTAATCTTTATTTTACTTAAACCGTCAAGAACATTGCATAATGCAATTTGCATTCAATATTGTACTTTTCATCATAAGAAAAATGTTGATGTATCTAATGTAAACCATCGCAAAGCTATTTGAGATATATAAGTGGGGAACTTAGTTGTTAGCGATTTTAATTATTAAGTGACTAATTAACTATTGTTCTAATTAGCACAATACAGAACTCTAGTATGTGTATATCTAACTGTGATATCAACCTGGATGATTAAGGGTTTTGTATAAAATGAGTTTTGTCAAAAAGTGCCTTGTGCATTGAACAAGGGCCAACACTAAATTTAGTATAGAAATACATACTATTTCTTTTATGCAAGATAAAGATGAGGGTAAAATAAACAGAAAACAAATTTTTATGTATAATACAGAAATAGTGGAGTTTTCTGCTCTGAGAGAAGAAGAAATCGAAATTGAGAAAAGGCGAAAGAGGAAATGTACAGGAGAGAAAAAAGAAGGAGAAGAAAAATGAAAAGTCAATTCGACCAGAAGCACCTTCTTATGTGCATTATGTATATATACAACTATGTATACGTATAGCATAATGTAATTTACTGAGACTAGAGAATATTTGTACAACTTGACTATATATGCAGAGTAACTGGAACCATATAAGAAGGTATATATAGTTCCGTGGATCAAATCCACTAGATCTAAAGTTCACCATTTCTATACAAAATGGAATAATGTCTAGTAGCGCAAGTGAACCACGTAAGATAAAATGTATAAGTGTGGTTGGTCCCTGCATGTGGTGGTTTTTTATAAAGAATTGAAAGATGTTGAGTAATGGAAGAAGATCAGATGCAGATGATATGTTGAAATTATCATGTAGTAAGAAACACAGTGAACTAGAAGAAATTTTCAAGAGACCGAACTAGAATGTAATCTTGCTGTTGTGATTTTTACTGAGAACCTTTGCAGAACAATCACTTTCATATACAGTGTTTTGCCCAAGTTTAGTAATTTTTACCTTTTCCTTGAGTTTCACATGAAAAAATGTACAAGTTGACTTAGTCAAGGAGCAGAAGAGAGAGTGAGAAAAAAAATGATTTGTTTCTTCAATTTATCTTCAAATTCTCTAGAGTCACATTTAGTTTTTGTGCATTGTAGTACACAACCAGATTTTTTTTCTTTTGGTATTTGCTATGATAGTTGTGGTTAAGAATCATGTCAATAGTCAGCAGATTCTTTATAACTTGAGTCAGAATTCAAACCTCACTCAGTTCAAATATTATAAATTTCTTCAACTTTGTAATCCGACTAGACATACCTACTGCACGCATACATAGATCAATAGAATATGAATTTTAACTTTAGATTTATACTTCATGTGTATAGCATCATGTTGAAAACAAATGAAATCAAAGCATCTTGCTGTAACACTATCATATGGAAGTATATGCAGAGTTAGGTAGCGTATTTTACTCAGAAAAGAATTAATGTTTTCAAAAGTACCTATTAATATTTTCAGAAATAGTTTACAAAACTGAATACGTAATCTTCTCGTTCTTGAACACTATCGTAGTAACTGTTGAAAAAATATCCACAAAAGTGAAGAAATTTTTTTAAAGATATCGCATATTTTAATAACCAGTCTAAACCTAAGTGATACACATGTTTGACTTAAATGCAATTATACTTAAAAATTGTCAGAAGCTAGTAAAATAAATGATTTTTATTGTGATACCCACTGCCCGCACTAATAATTACCATCTTCTATCTTTTGAAATCAGGAACATTATAAGCCTAGTATAGTATTGAAAAGTTTCTCTTTGAGAAAAAAGCTGTACTGAGTGCTTAGTATTCTTAACTGTTTTTGAAAATACTGACAAGTACTCTTGAAAAAATTAATGTTGATCTGAGTAAAATAGGTTGCCTAACTCTGTATGTATATGGAGGAATGTGAGATTTTCTCATTGAAGAATGTGCGGCCCTCTTTTTGTGTCAAAACACTATTGGATTTTGTATACGTTGAAAATTCCTTTAGAAAATCAATGAAAAATTCCGAAAGTAACTATACCTTTCACATTCCATAGTTTAGCTAGCTTACTACTACTACTATATTTACAAATTGAATTTCATACCGCGATAGAACATCTAACATTATGATGAGAGCAAAGGTATTTTGTGTCACAAAAGTATCGACATCAAATGATTGACTGCATCATATACTCTCTACTTAAACTATTGTATTTCCTACAAGTATTCCGAGTTTTGTCTTGTGTGTAATGATGATCTGATCTTTATGTGATGCTCTGTCATGTGAACCTTTAGAATTTAATATTAGTTTGACTTTACATATGTACCCAAAGACAGGTGTGTCTAACTGCTCAAGTAAACATGCCAGCACATAATAACTTTCTCTGTGAGAAAGGAGTGTCATCAGATATTCTCTAATTTATTTTCTCTACATCATTTTCTCTATTCAATATGCTCTACATTATTCTTTCTACAAACATATTCTTTACACAGATAGACCTTTGATCTATATCCGAGTATCTCTATTATGACCATTGTGTATATTGTCACTCAGACACGGTCTCTTCTGATCAAATGTTTCTGTAGATAATATGTTTGTAGAGAAAGTAGTCTAGAGAAAGTGGTTGCAGAACAGATCAATCTGCGCGGATCATGAAAAGGTACAAAGATGATATTTTTGTATTCATAATAAAATTTCAATTTCTATGTGTAGGCCTTAGGGCAAGAATCCTTTAATTGTATCTCATCTGTAAACTACATTCTCATTTGTTAGTTGTAAACAAAACTTGCCAAGCGGTTAATTAGAAATTAATTAAATTATAGCATTGTTCAAGCTGACAAGTTTAGAGCTTCCAGCAAGTTAAAAAGGCATGATATGAAAGTATCAGCAGATACTTCTACGTATTGTAAGGTTGTGATCCTCTTAATAGAAAAAATACTTTCTGACCCTCATTTTCGTAGATGAGACTCAATGTGTAGATACACTAGAAAATATATCTGTGCCGATTATGCTTGCTTCTTCTTCCATTTAAACAGAGAAGACGATGAATGTCATCATAACATGAAATATATTATAACATAACTGAAATACTACTCTCTCTTTCTCTCTGATGTTCTCAAATGTCACTCTATATGACAGGTTTCAACATATTTTTTCCTTTTAAAAAGTCAAGTTGATTTTTTTCTTTTAAAGACAATTCGTAATATCCTACTTACATTGTAGACTTATTGTAGAACCTGAAGCCATATATAATTTTTTCTATTTCAGTATAGAAGATTGTTTGAAATAAACAGAGTAAAGAATCGTCAAATGTTTATTTGAATAGCTAATCTCAAGTTGTAGAGACAATAAAAAATCAAGACATGAAGAACCCTATTGCACATTGGGTTATATGTATATCTCGCTTTCACTGTTATAAAGTAGTTGATGCAAATATGTGAATGTATATATTCAGTAAGGAACATAAGTCGTTGATTGCTTAAAACTAGTTACCACAAGCTATAACGAAATCTAATAAAAATATCAGATTTTGTGTCAACTTTAATCTAGTTTTAATAAATGTAATCAGTTCTTAATTGTATCCATGAAGTTTTTTTTGTATAGACAATTACTAAAAATGTGAAAAAACTATTTGATCACTTACAAAAACTGCTGTCCTGTATAACAGAAGACAACAGATTAGAAAAGAATGGAAGATAACGCTTATCAATTCCATAGGCTGCCTATATCCTTGCTTGGGCTATACTATAAAATATTACATCACACAAAATATATATTCTGTCTTGAGCATAATGGATGATGCCTTAGA
The DNA here is from genome assembly GCA_009869805.1 of Oncopodura yosiiana. Taxonomy (NCBI): domain Eukaryota; kingdom Metazoa; phylum Arthropoda; class Collembola; order Entomobryomorpha; family Oncopoduridae; genus Oncopodura; species Oncopodura yosiiana. The sequence continues at coordinate 49,966 of VCNE01011933.1, forward strand.
AGAACTGAGTGAACTGGCTCTTCCTAAAAACATATTACATTTCATACTTTAAAAGAAGAATGCATCATATTACATTGACGTTCAGTCAAGATGAACTACTGGTACTACATATATGTATCAAATGGACTAGTTGTAAGGTACTAGTGCTATATATACATGTATGTTCAGTATTGTATTACATAATATGTATATTGTATGAGTGATGCGATGTAATATTTGGATATATGGATGACTGATTTCTTTAGCTATAGGATTTCATAAATATTTCTTACGTATAACTATACAAAGTTTGAGTTGACTTTCTCTCTTCTTTCCATATAAACTTATTCTATGCTGTAGAGAAATAAGAATGAGATAGAGGAGTTCTTTTAGATTCATGAATCACAGGCTGTGATACAGACTCTGCTATGTAGTCAAGTAAGGAATAATAATGGAATGGGGAAAGTTTTTGTTGTCTGACGTTTCACAAATAGATAGTGACATGGTCAGTTAGGCGTTTTATGAGCACCAGATTTTCATCATCATAATTGGCTTTTGCCATTGCAAGCCATGAGCAAATAGTAACTAAGAATAATAAATGTACTCATTATTACAATTGTACAAAAATAAATGCAGTGTCTGTTGTTGTTTTCTCTTTTTAAAAAGTCTGTTGAGCTACTACTGCTAGAGGAAACTCATGTAATTTTTCTAGTAAAAATATATGTGATATACAATAGAATAGATATTGCAGAGTACAATAACACAGAGTGTTGTCTATTTCTTTTTGACGTACGTCTTTTTGTGTTGGCGAATGAATATTACTAAAGCATGAAATGTTCGACTATAAATCAAAAGCTAACCCTTCGTTTCCATTTCCATCCACTCTGACTCTATTCATCTCGGTCCACCCAAATCCTCTTTTCTTTCTCCTCTTTTATTTTCTTATAGACTCCCGTCTTTTTCTTGATCATATATATATAAATATAATATATATTTTCCTATCTATAGAAAATCCTTTCAATATCCTATAAATACAACGACGGTTGACTACATATAGGAAAAGAGAAATGTTATATTTATATATAAAAGATGAAAAGAGATACAATATGATTTTTTCTGGTTATTGTTGTAGTGAGTAATATGAGTATATGTTATGGGCATGTGAGTCAAGATATGATATTCATAACTACAGAACTTTGTCGTCGTCCTTCCTACTCGTGGTTCAAGTATTGTTGTACTTTCTCCAAGATATTGTCGATATGAATTCTGATGTGCTCATCTAAAGTATTCTTCAACTATTGAAAGGAAAGAAGAGAAAAGAATAATATTGCCCCAAGTAATTTTTATATGAAAATTGTATATAGGAATAAGTATATTACAAGTTAGATATAAAAAGATGTCTTCGTTTTTGTTTCTTCAACTTCTATTGAAACACTTTGTGTGCATACACTTGATATGAATGTGTCTTTACCATTTACCTTTTTACATCATGCACACTATTACACGTCATTGAGCATCATCAAATGTTCAAAAAAGTCAAAAGTTTTTGTAGTTAGTCAATCTCATCAATGCACATGTGTGGCCAACGAATGAATGAATAGTTATATATATTTCTTCTTTATCAATTCTGTCAAATCAAAAGAGGAAAAAATTCCAAGTTTTTTGATAAGAAATACTAAAAAAAGAGACTTGAGTGACTATATAACACTATTGACAGTGTAAAAGATGATACATATAAATATTTATGAGAATTTCCACCTTGCAACATATAAAAAAAGAGATCTGTCTCCTTTCTATGATTTGTCCCCATGGTATTACTACATACATAAAATATCAAATGAGATTTTGTTTCTGACACTCTGCTCACTTTTTTCATGATCTTGTCAACTTTTGTGGCTTTCCATCTCAAAGAAAGAATTTACACTTGCTGTGGTGCCGTTAACATGTAGCATGTATGTACGTTGTTTGCAGTTATATAACATCAATTCAGATTCTCTATAGCATGATTACAATTAAAGTAATACCTAAACTAAATTTCAAGTAGTAATGACAAACACAACTCTTTTTTTGTGACAAAAGTGTTTCTGGGCAACAATTTGCAAGTGATTAAAAACTATTATTAATGTAGTAATTACTTTGCCAGTTTTTATTTAATCCAACCAGATGCAAAATGATTATGTAAATCTTAACTAATTAAATTCTTCTAGTATTTATGTAGGAAGCTTCACGAAATGGCAAACTTAATAAGTATGACACATATATGTGAGAAAGAATTTGATAGTTTTCTCTAGCTGTCAACTTAACTCATCTTCTTTAAAAGATATTCTTCTCATCATGTACAATTTATTAGAACAGCTTCCTAAGAAATTAAGAATTAGCTCCTCATTTATAAATGTCAAGATTTTTGCAAATCAAGCAAGGAAGAATTCGCTTGATAATATTTATGATCCATCTGTAATGAAAGTCATGGCAATGATAAGTAAATGGCCTATCCACAATGCATGTGTTTTTCTTGATGTATTTCAACATGCATGAAAATAAAATTTGTATAAAAAGGCTTTCTCTTCATGTCGATTCATTCTCAATGTGCTAACCATCCATCTATCTATATTTTAGTAGGAGAAAGCCTCAAAGGAATAAGCTTTCATGGAACCCAAGGGACTCACTCGCACCATTCCTCGAACAAAATACTTGAAAATTTGAAATTCTTTTCACCTTACCTTCTTTATAGTATTATATATATATGTTACCGTCAGTTTGTACATTCAGTTTATATGTACAATAACTGAATTCGTCCCAGTATACATAAAAACTGTACAAACAAACTGAAAAGATTTAGAGGCTCGTAAAATGTGTACCAAAACTTGTTTAGGTAATCTTGTTAAAAGTTGCATTTGTATATCATAATAAAATTTCAACAACTTTGAGTTACGTGAGGAAATGAGGTAGAACAACTTTTAAATTATAGCAATTAAGTTACAAAAAATATTACATAAGTTGTAATCATGGTCAAGTATCATGTGCATCTTCACCTGATAACACTAATGATTGACTGACACAATTTTTAATTTCTTTAAGACGAAGTGCTAAGGCGAATTAGTATGCATATGAACTGAAAATACAAACTGATGGTAACATATATATATATATTTGTTGTACCGCAAAAGTCATAAAATTTTCTCCCCTACGGTAGCATGTTGGACAATATGACCTGAACTAAGCATTTTGTGCAGTGGATAGAAACAGAAAAACTAAATGTGAACTCAGATGCTCTTATTTCAAAGGGAAGGCAAAAATGTGTTTTCAGTACAATCACTCACTCAGTCAATGCAATTTCTTTATAAAAGCATAATATATTATGCCTTAGATAGTTGGCCATTAAACCCAAGATTGTATTTTATCATGTACTCCAATTAGATTAATTACTTTAATTTTTAACATAAAATACAGTATGTAGTATGGGTATAGCACAGCTTTATCAACAAGATTTTGATGTGTCTCAAGTTGAGACTCTCACTTCCGTTGTCAGTCTGTCTCTACAGCCAGTCCATGTTACACGATTGCTTCTTTTACACAATTGCTTTGCCAATGGAAACCAAGTACGAAATTTCAACAAAAATTTGAATTCAAGCAATCGCATATTTATACAGAATATAAGCTTGATCTCTTATAGTTTGACGTATTGTAAGATATAAGGATAAACTTGAGAAATGAGAAGAGAAATAATATCTACATGTACTATTATTACATATGTTCATATTTAATTTTGTCTATTTCTGCTTCAGAAAACAAAATTAACTACATTTTGCCCTTGTTTATAGTCGTATTATACTGTAGTTGCCATTTCATAATTTAAGAAGTAAAAAATTTCAATAACTCAAAATGCATGCAGGTTTGTATAATAAATAACAAGGATTTGCAGATACGACAGACGACAGGTAGCCAAGCTAAACAGAATTTTTATTTGACATTTTTCCTCTAAAGTCGTGTATTTTCTCTATTCTATTTACTCCTAGCATATGAGTCATTTGAGTGTTCTAAAGTCAAATACGTGAGAATTTATCTAAGGTCAAGTTAATTTTTTTCAGAGAAACAATACTTTCATGAATATAATTAATGAAATCCTAGATAGTAAATGTTGTTCATACACTAAAGAGACTCTCAGTATGTTATGAACTTAGCATTTGTTCAATTACCTTTTTTATTGAATGAAAGTTAGAATTAGACAAAGCGAATTGAACAAATAAATCAAATCTCTGTGTGAAACAAGAATTAGATAAACCGTGCTAATTATACGGGTAAAACGACAGGAGGTATGCGACAGAATTTATGTGAGACATCAGCTTTAACAAAAAGGGTTGAAAAATTGACGAATATCATCAGATATTATAAATAACGTAAAAGTTGTGTGTCTCAAACCTTTACAATACAGTACTCATACGATTAGAACAATGAAAAGTGTATCGGTGTCCAACTTACATGTAAATATTCTTATGCTGTGTTTGGGTTTTGTTGGCAAATTCTTTTGTATGTCACTTTTGATTCTGTAACTCATAGATCAAAGTAGACTAAAAAGGAATCACTATAATGTTAGGAATATCCTTCACTTGTCAAAACTCAAAGCATGAAATAGCCTGGTTCAATCTTATATAGTTTTTTTTTGAATTTCTATCCCCCTCTTGTTCTATTTTCAAAAAGAAATGAAAATAATTCCATATAGTCGTAGCCATGAAGTTCAGCCACTTATTTGTATCATGTAGAGTAAAAAAGAGTATAAGAAAAAGGCAATTTAGTTAATGGTAGTTCAGTTCCAACTTTTTCTCAACTTGTACTACATTGCATTCATATAAAATAAAGACGAAAGATGTACAATATATTCCTCGAGTGAATCTGGTCAATTGTAAAACACATGCCCCTTTTCCGTTAGATGCATTACAAAACAACAGCACTACATTTCGTAAACCGACTAGCAACTACTTGAACTGACTGAAAAAAATAATAAGAAGAAAACTGTTCTTCACTTTCTCCAAATGAAATACGGTTCAACTACATATGATGATTTCATATCTTTTATAATAATAAGAGAAGTGACTGAAGTGACTTTAGTTCTTATATGCAACCAGACAAAAAGAAGAATCTTTGCTTCCCCATTTTTCTTTATAGAAATCTTATATGTACAGTAAGTGAAATAGAAGCTGTAGACATACGTACATATATACCCATAGAGCAAAAAGTAGCTTTTAAGAAAATTTCCTGATGCGAGAGAGTAAAAAAATGCATATTTCCCTTTTGTTATATTTGAAAAATGTCAATATCACATATTATATATATACATCTTCCTGAAATATAAAACCTGTGTCTCTTCTTCTTCTTCTACTACACATTCCAAACAGAGAATATTTATCTACATAGTATGCATCCTTTAGTTGTTAGTCTCTTCTCCTGTACAGTACAGACACATCTTACAAAATATTGTTGTTCAGTTCAGAGTCTCGTATTACAATTTCACAGTAAACCTTTCAATATACAAATATTACTGATATTACAAATATAAAATGTACTAAAGGTTAAAAGGCTTTTCTCTTCATATATTTTGAATATTTTTCTTTTCTTCTTTCTTAGGCAATTTTTAGTAAGAAGAGAACTGTAGTAAGAATTGTAGTATATATTCAGAAAAAATCAATCATTTATTTTTCATTAATCACTTACAACTGGCCCACAGTTATGTATGCATATCACACAGTTTGTGGATAAACAACAAGCGTATTTTATATTATTTTGCATTAAGTCTCAAATCTTTATGACTAAGCAAGTTTTTGTTAATTATCAGCGTGTAACGTATTAAAATATTGTTATTAAATATATTTATATTATGTATACAAACAAATCGTTTCCATCATTCTGAACTGAAGAAAAAAAGAAGGAAAAGTTTCTGTTGAAATACATTTGGTGTATGGTCATAAATATGTTACATGAGTGATATTATGGTATATTATTATTATTATATGGAATGAAATTATAAGTTGAGTATAGAATGAAATTATTAGGAATACATTATTATATCATTGACTACTATATGTACGTTTTATAGCTGGAATGTCTTCAAAGTTAATGTAGTTTAAAATTTTCTTTAAATGCTAGCATCACTAGCACGAGATATGGCATCTACAACTCTATCAATGTCCTCTTTGGTGAGTAACCTACTGACATTTAAGTGGATACTTGGTGGAAGAAGTGTATGTTCTTGTTTTTCAAGGTATTCTGCTTGAACCAATGCAATTGCGTCATGTTCCTTAACCTACAAGAAAATTTAAAGTAATGAATTATGTAATCATAAATTATATATTATAACTAATGTGAGAAGCATACATGTAGAATAATTTGACTTAAGATGTGTTTATCTTGATCTCGAGACCCTGTTGATTTCTTCAATCTCAAGTGTTTTATTGGAGCAGCATTATAACCTTCCAAAGTAAATGCAGATAATTTTTGAAGTTCACTGAAGTCAATGAAATAAAGAAAAATCAATTATTCATAATCTTATTGAACTCCCTTCAATATTCAATGTGTATAAAGGTGTAGGTGCTTTGTATTATTTACCTATGAAGATATATACAATTCTTTTGCAACTCTGCAATATAAGTAGGATTGTTTTCAATTATTTTAAGAGCTTGAATACCAGCACCAGCTAAATATGGAGGCAGTGATGCAGAAAAACAATAACCTAAAACATATACAAAAAATTTACATTAAAAATGTACCTATATTAAATTGTTAAGCAGAATTATATGCCCAACCTAATCCAGAAAGACGCTGATGATCAACAACAAATGATGGACCAACGATAAATCCACCAAAGGCACCACAAGCATATTCAAGGCTTCCACTAATGAAATCTAGATCTTTAACCTTAAGAATGCATGATATTTTGAGCATTTTTATTACAACAGAAATCGTTTACAAAGAAAAAAGATACTTACAGGCACATCGAGTAGTTCAGTTATACCGCGTCCCGTAGTTCCAGTTGTACCAAAAGAAACAGATTCATCTAGAAAGAGACGAATTTTATATTTTCGACACAAGTCATTAATTTCTTTGAGTGGGCACAATTGTGATGTTTTTGTATAAATTCCTTCAACAATACAAAATCTTCGGACAGATTTAGCCTTCTTTGGATTCTAAACATAATAATATTTAATAAGTAAACTTGTTCATATTTTCATATAATAAGGTAAAACAACTTACTCTCTTATCAATTTTAACTTGCTCTTCCAGAAGACGTTCAAAATCTTGTACATCATTGTGTTTGAAATAACGAATCTCACTACGAGAAGCTTGAAGTCCTTTCTGAATTGGAAAGTTACAGTGTTCATCCCTATAATGAAAATACACAATCACATTTAGTAATTTTAAGGTAAATAAGTATCAGATCAGAGAAAATCATAGAAATTAACTTTTATACTTACGCAAAAATAACATCACCAACTTTTGCATACGATGGAATAGCACTAGCTACAGCAGAAAATCCATATGAATATAAAGCAGTTTCTTCCAACTCCATAAACTTTGCAATTTGTTCTTCTAATTCTAAATGTACATCAACAGTTCCATAAAATCCTAGTGTGAAAGTAAAATATAAAAAATAATGAATTAAATATATATAATAGTTAAGACAAAATTGATATCTTACCACGAGGCCCACATGAACCAACACCATACTTTCGTATACATCTTTCTGCTTCATCATCTATAGATTGTTCCTCTACAAGACCTAAATAATTATGAGTTGCCAAATTCAAGTACTTGACATTGTCAACAACAAGATATTTTCCAGCACGACTAGTAACAGGTCCCCAAATCTCTGAATTTTTCAAGTACGTTTTACTGCTCTTCACATCGTCGTCATCATCAACAAGAGGCTTTGGCTTCCATGCTGAAATTATTAGCTCTTCCTCCTGTTGACATAAAAAAATATAAGTACTTGCAGTTAACAGTTTATCTTTACGTCGTTCATCTTTTACTTACTTCTTTCGTCAGCACGATTTTATCTATAGGGTGTTTTTTCTTTCGATTTAACAGCCACACTACCCATATAAGTAATAAAATTTCTATTACTAAATGGTATTTTGGTGCCTGTAAAAAAACAAACAAATAGCATAATGAGTGAGTGAGTACTAACTGCTAAAGTCTTAGTGCAAGGAAACCACGCCCTTGTCAATAATTAGGTCATTAAAGATGTACATTATTATTATTATTATATTTGATAGCTTTTGTGTGAACCTATCAAAACATGTAGATAATTACGGTTATATAAAAAGTACAGTTAATCATTTTTAGAGGTCATAATTTTATCTAGTCACTGAACGATGAGAAATTTGCTATACTTAATACATATTAAGTTTGAATGAAACCAAAGCTCTACTTAGTTGATTAGAAGAAACAAATGATCTCTTCTAAAATTTACAACTGGCACAATCACAAAGTTGAAACGTAAAAAATTCTGGGTAAAAACAATATACTCTGACTTACTGCATAAACATTTTCGTACACAAAATTTGAAACTTCAGTCAACATAATTATAAAAAATTTGTTCGATTGTAATCTTATAATATAGAATAGATATAGACAATAGACAGGTAAAACTAAAATTAAGCCGAGATGGGAGTCCCAGAATCACAAATTAAAAGTCGCGTGCTTCCCAGATAAAAACGTGTGATCTGATGATCTTCTTGAAAGAGGTATGACATAGTATGTAGGTATTTATGAGGGGCCTAATATTCGCGGTTTTTGTTATCATCATAAAATAAAAGCAAACTCACACAGAGTGCAGAGAGAGATAGTCTAATCTTACATGAAAAACTTATAATATTTTTATTTTCTTCATACTTATATACATGAAATACTAAACACAAACTATACAGAATTAATATATAAATATTTAAATATTTTTTCAAAATATTGTGAAGTAAGAAATTCTTTAAATATCATGCGCTTAATACATAGTTAAAAGATAAACAAGATACGCACATAATCTTTATATGGAAACAAAAGTTGTAAGTAGCTTGATTTTCTTTATGGCTTCCATAATTTCAAACTTCCATCTTCACTGTATGTGCAAATAAGATTTTGATGTGGATGATGAGAAATACCAATTACATCTTTTTCATGAACCGTAAGAGTTCTTTCCAATTTTCCAGAATTTACTGAGAAGCAATATAATACCATATCTTCTCCAACACAATAAATCCATTCACCTCTAGGTGAAATAGTGGCACATACAAAATCTCCACCCTCTCTTTTACCACTAGTAAATGATTTGACAATCTATGTAAGTATAAACAAGATATATTTAGTTGATGCATAAACAAATTTTTTTTAAATAGATTTTTTTCACCTGTCCTTGCATATTCATGATTACAACTGTGCTTGTACGATTACATACTACAAAATGATCAGGATTTTTAGGGAGAATCATAATTGAATTAATGGCTATATCAGCTGCACCAGATCCGCCTAAAGATTTGTATGTATGAAGACATTCTGTAGATTTCATACTCCAAATTTTAATTGTTCCATCTGATGAAGCACTAATAACATTGTGGTTATCATTGTTAAATGTTACTTCATTGACAAAAGATGTATGACCACGAAATTCTTTAACACATTTTCCAGATTTTAATCCATGTAATCTATATAAATAAATATCCATGTCATTATCATAGTTTCATAATATAATAAATTAATAAAATTCTTAAAATAATACAAACCTAATTGTAGCATCAAATGAAGCACTCAAGAGTTGTCCATTATCTCGTGAAAATTGCATACATGTGAGTCCTTTAGTATGAGCTTTATCAAATCGACGTAAACATTGTCCTGTACTCAATTTCCAAACTTTTATTTTTCCAGCTTGTGATCCTGTTGCAAGCATTTCGCTATCACGACTAAATGATAAACATAATACTGCTTCTTCCATCATCATATAGTTATCCTTAAAAAAGAAAGTATAATGATACAAGTTGATATCTCTTTGTTATCATTTATTTCTTACATAAGTACATAATCTACTAAATATTTACCTGTGCTTGGTATTTTAAATCTTTTCGAATTTTTCCAGTAGTAAAATTCCAAACTTCAATAAATCCATCCACTGAACCAGATACCAAATATTGCCCATCTTGAGAAAATCTTGCACATTCTACATGAGTTTTTTGTCCAAATTTGATTTGTTTAATCATTTGAGTAGGAAATTTTTCATCTTCTTGCTCTTTCATTGAAGCTTTTCCTCTAAATAAATCAATTGCCGTTCCAGGTGGTAGAAGACCTTGATGTTGTTGCCATTTGAGAGCTTGAGCTAATAAAGCTAATAATCTTGAAGGTGGTACAACAGATACTTCACCAGATAATGCCTGAGCAATTGCAGCTCGTCTTTTTTCTTTGCTACTACCTTCTGGATATGCTTCTCTTGGATCAAAATACGATCTGGCAAGTAGATTTTCTATAAGAAAATAAAAGTTTTATATAGTTAGTCAATAATGTGAAATTGATTTTAAAATAAATTAATAATACCCAAGTGCATATATCTTTCAGGCTCCAGCTGTTTCATAACAATCATTGGATCTGTTTGACGAAGTAGTGATCTTGCAGCTCCCAATTCTCGAAGTTCAATCAATTCTAGAACAACCTAAAAATAATATTTTAATTATTGATAATTTATATAAACAATTAGTTGAAACCATAATTAAAATTTAAAGACTTACTTGTTCATAAAGATCAATTAGCTTTTTATCTGGTAGTTTCAGAGATTGTGTGACTTTTAAAACAATATCCCAATGTCCATTAATAATATCTCCAGCAAAACTCTCAACACTGTCTACTGTATTTAAGGATACACCAGTCTCATCTTGCAATACTTGAAGACTTCTTAATAAATTGGATTCTTTTAGAAATTGTTGAATTAATCGGATGATACTAAATGGAGAATAATATATAACAAGTTCAAAGTTATAATTAAAAAGTTTAACGTTTTATTATTGTTATATGGTTTTCTTACTCTGTTGACTCAATTTCAATAGACATCTTGAAGTTTAGTTTTCCAGAAAAACAAGCAACTTTTTCTTCAAAAAAAAGTGAAAAACTTGACACAACATCAACCAAAAATGCCGATTGTGGATTGCTTGGCGACTTTACCGCAAGTTCACTATTTGAATGAATCTATCAATTTTATACTATCAAATGCTACAAAGCCGGGCTTATTCGAAATCTAATTTGTAGACGTGTAGACAGTGTATAGATTTTCAAAAAAAAGTGACAAGCCGAATTTTACAGCTTCTCTCATTCAATACGAACAATCTGTCAGACTTTTCTCTTCAATTAGAACGTGACAACTTGTAATTTTAACTTATTAACATAAAAGGTCAATATTGTTATTGTTTTATCCACTTCTTTTGAGTATACAACATTTACCTTAAGCAAAAATAATTATTTGCAAAAGAAATTCAGAAGCCGGAAACAGTTTCTTTATATTTGGAATCAATGAAAGTACTAAAAATATTGTTTTATTTTTGCAAATTCTATTTCCAGAAAAGAAATGGAACCACAAGTGTTGGAAACTCGCTGCATAACTCATGCAATCTTGTCATTTTTGAATGATGAATATCAAAAACCTACTACTACATCTGATAGTAAAGAAAGTTTGGAAGTAGCTATGCAGTGCTTGGAAACTGCATTTGGAATTAATCTTCAAGATACAAATTATCGGTCCCCATTCTCACTTCGTGATATGTATCGTCAAGTATGTGCTTCAGGTCAAGCTAACAACACGTCATCATCTGCTCCACCTGTAAGTTTACAACAACAAAACTTCTTATTTTTGTCGAGAAGTTAGTGATTCAATCAAAACTATTTTTATAGAACTCTGGAGCAGCACAAAGAGATAAAATTTTGGGTGAGCCATACTCATGTCCACCAGAAGCTAGCGAACAAAACAAAGCAATGGCTGATGACCTAAAAAATCGTGGTAATGAGGAAATGAAAAATGGAAAATTTGTTGAAGCCCTTGATTTGTACTGCAAGTAAGTACATACATAGATATTTAGATGTTTATATAAATAAATAACGGATTATATTTATAATTTTTTAGAGCAATTGAACATGATGGAGGAAATGCAGTTTATTTTTGTAATAGAGCTGCTGCATACTTAAAAGTTGATCAACACGATCATGCTCTTCGAGATTGTCAAGTTGCTATTCAATTACAGCCAAATTATGCTCGAGCATGGGGAAGAATGGGGTATAAAAAAATTCATTTGTATATATATAGGTCATCTCACTTGGTCATTTTTTTTAACGAATCATTTGTTTTCTTTTTAAATAGCGTGGTATACTCATCAATGAATAAACATCGTGAAGCTTTAGGATGCTATCGTAAGGCCGCAGAGCTGGAGCCAGGGAATGAAAGTTATGTTAATAATCTGAGAGTTGCGGAAGAAGCAGTGACTAATGAAGCTGTTGGTCAAGCGGGATCATTATTTGGTGGACAAGGTCCTAATTTGCAAACTATCTTTCAGAATCCAAATTTGGTTAATATTGCTTCTCAAATGTTACAAGATCCATCTATGCAATCTGTGTAAGTTTGACTATTCTTTTTGTTGTAAATTCAACTCTATAAAAGAAACTGAAAATGTTTTTTTTTGTATATAGGATGAGATCTCTTATGTCTGGATTACAAACTGGTGGTGGTGGTGGTTCTGATGCTGGAGGAGCAGCTGACGGAGCAACTGGAGGTGAACTTCCTAATCTTGGTTTTGAATCTTTGATGCAAATGTAAGTTTCATAAATATTAATTCAGAGGGTCAGGTTCTACATGACTAACGACTGACTCTATTTATAGGGGACAACAAATAGCTCAACAAATTCGAGCTAATAATCCAAACTTGGCAGATGAACTCGCTGGCAGAACCCCTTCGAATAATCAAGATAATTCTGATCAGCCTCCTCCACGTGGAGATAGCTATGATTTATAAAAATTTATTTGTAAAACTTTAATATAAAATTGTTTATGATATATAATGATAAATGAGAATAAAAAATCTTATCAATAATAATACAACAAATCTATTTCATGCGTTCTGCAAGTCTGGGAGATACAGCGCTCTATTTAAATAGCTCCAAAGTCTATTTTTATTCTCTTGTTTCATTTTGTCAAATTTTGGGTGTTGTCAACAAATTGTCAATTTCTTGATCATAAATTAACATCTTTATGTAATCATGCATAAGATTTAGTATTTGTTGATTTCGAACTTTAAATAATTGGTATCAAATCATACCCTTTTATTATTCCACTCTAAATCGGGTAAGTAGTGATTGCAATGTAGAATGGTGAAAGAACTGGCATTTGTTTTGACATTTGAGGAGGAGGATTCATTAAAAGAATTGTAAATAATAATATATATGTTTTTAAATCTAGGTTAGGCTCTTGATAGTACTTGGTCATTATGACGGTTATGGAATTTTTTGGATGTACATTTATCGCATTTGGTCCTCCATTTGCTCTATTTTTCTTTACAATTGCCAAAGATCCAATCCGAGTGATAATCTTGATAGCAAGGTAAAATATACGGAAGATAAAAGAAAATATTATATATATTCAACATTATAACTAATATGTAATATATTTATTCTTTATATAGTGCATTCTTCTGGCTGCTGTCATTGCTGATATCATCTCTATGGTGGTTTATAGTCATACCATTACGAGAAAAATTAGTTTTTGGTGTAGTGTTCTCTGTCATTTATCAAGGTATTGTATAACATGATTTTTTAATATATCAATTATTTAATAACTAATAATATTATTATATTTCTTTTTATAAAGAATTGTTCCGCTTCCTTATTTACTTTCTTCTACGAAAAGCTGAAGGTGGTCTAAAGAAAGTTACAGACTCAAATACACAACTGATAGATAACAAACATATTTTAGCATATGGTGAGTTAATTATATTATTACTTGATTACCAAGTTTTTTATTCTTTTGAATTACATTTTGATTAACTAGTTGCTGGCCTAGGATTTGGATTGATGAGTGGTGCATTTTCTCTTATTAATGTCTTAGCTGATGCAGTTGGCCCAGGTTAGTTTCATTTTTTTTAAATTATATTTTATCATATGAATAACAGAAAATTTTTACATATATATCTTCTTATGTCTACTACATAGGAACTGTTGGTTTACGTCAAGGAGGAGATTCACCATTATTTTTTGTCACTTCTTCACTTACTACTTTGTGTTTTATTTTATTACACACTGCCTGGGGTGTAGTTTTCTTCCATGGTCTCAATACTAAAAGTTATTTTCTAATTTCTTATGTAGTTTTGTCTCATTTAGCAGCTTCATTAATTGTAAGTTGAAATTAAATACATCAGAATTAATTGTATATAAATCAAAACTTAAATATATTTTCGTTTGTGGCATTTTTATTTCAGACTCTGTTAAATACAAACAACTTGTACTGGGCTACTATCGTTCCAAATTATATCATTCTACTTCTTAGTGGATGGATAGCTTTTAGATCAGCAGGAGGAAAATTACCAAATGAAGTGTTAGCTTTAAGACGAGCTAATGCCGATAGTTTATCAGTTCCAGTGACTGACTGATGATCTCTCTTTTTTATATAATATGCTAACTAACTAACTAACTAACGTAATTTTGTAAAATGTAATTACACTATATATATATATATATATATATGCAATTAATCTATTTGTCATAATTTAATTTACTCAAACGTTATTTATTTAGCAAGCAAAAATTTAATCAATACTACATACTATTCTTAAATATATTATCTATTATCGAGTTTAGCGATTGTGTATTTATTATAAAGTTATTTATAATTATTATCATAGGTACGGTGTTGTTATGTTATTGTTGTTGATCAAGACTTTTTTCTTGGTTAGTGCTGTTTTTGTGAATTAGATATGGGATTAGCATCTGGAATGACCTACAAAAAGAAAAAAGAACATATTAATTTGATAAATGAAAGTTTATAAGTAAAATAACATCAAGAATTAAATTGATTCAATGTATGGAAAGAAAAATCTGTACCGATTCAAGTGTGTACCTGCTGTATAAATCAAAGTGTACACAGACTTTTCACTTTGACTAATGTTAACGGTTTTTAAAAAAGGCATTGTGTAATTTCTATAAAGAATTTGTACTGTATAATAATAAATGTTTAATTATTGTAAAAAAAGTATTCTACTGTAGTAGTACGTCTATTATATTTTCTAAGTGAATAAGATAAAGGGCTTGCTAAATAACTTGACATTATTATGAATAGTATAGTAGACTTACAACAGTATAGTCTTGATATGGTAATTTCCCTAGTTTTGTGACTGGTCTTGCTGATTTAACATGTCTAACTAGATTATGTCCAATACGAAAATAGTCTGATTGTTGTTGCTGCTGTGGATGTTGTAGAGTTTGAGCCGTTTTGATTCTGTAGTTGAAGATAGATTTTTAGTTTACTGAAAACACTAAATAATAATTAGTTAATATACCTCTTTTTATTTTTAAATCGGTTACATTCTATTATAACTTCTCCTTCGACATCATTAAAAGCATCTTTTAATATTGCTGAAACATGTGGATCATTACTAGGAGGAATATATATTTTGGAATGTTCTTTGGACATTATAGGACCAAGTTGAAGTATATTTTCATGACTATAATGAACATTTTCTAGTTGTATTATTTCTTTTGAATGACTATTTGTTGTATGATATAAAGGACGAGAAAGTCTTCGATTTACTGATGGTCTTTGAATTCTACCATTAGTTGTGTCTAGAGGTGCAAATTTATATGATTGAGTTGTCTCTTCCCACTCAAGTCTATTTTCAGTCATATTTCTCCATGTTGTTGGAATGAAATTGTCAATTATCAGATGTTTTAAGCTTAGCTCTCTGTATCATACAAACAAAAAACAAAAAGTATTTTAATTAAGCTATCTTAATGTTTTATATATGTATATGTAACTATTTAGTAGATGTACTCTAGGTATAAAAGATGCTTGTAAAGAAGATATATTATGATTCTCATAATATATATCTCTATATTCTGATTGCTTAAGAATGTGATTGTATTATTAAATTTTCATAGATACTGACTACCTATACTCAATACATCCGCTATTCACATTAGCTTTTCTCTTTCACTTCTGTCGAAATGTATTATATAAAAAGTTGCAGTCTCGGAAATGAAAATTGAATGAAACTGTTGTTCTCCGTCTTTCACTCTCTCATTTTCTCTATACCTACTACATATAACAACAGTATTTTTATATACCTTTTATGAGGAATGTATATATACATTTATAAAGAAAGAAACGAATGTTTTACCGTAAGCAAGTAAATGTAAAAGTAAAATAATATAGTACTAGTCTATATTGTGTTATTGCATGTACTAGACTAAAGTATTTCATAAATATATAGACAAATGACTAGTAACAACAAGAACTACTGTCTCTAGAATATAGTTGTTATTCTCTAGTAAAGAAGTTGAAGAAGATAACAAACATACTTTTTAAGTTCTACCAAAATCTCTTCCATCTTCTTTCTGCTTGCGGCACACACTTCTGACACAGAGCTCAGCTCTTGTCTTGTTCCTTGCAACTTGAGACTGAGTTTCTTGAGTTTCTTTGACTTGACCTGAAATTCTTTCTCAAGTGTATCTAGCGTTGTTCTCAACTCTGCTGTACTGTACTCATTCTCTTCAAGCTTTTTCAACATGTCCTCAAATCTTCGATTTTGTTCTGCCAACTCTTCTTTTGTCTATATATAAGTACAAAGAGAGATGAGAGCGAATTTAAGAATTAATTTTTTC
Source organism: Oncopodura yosiiana (assembly GCA_009869805.1). Lineage (NCBI taxonomy): Eukaryota > Metazoa > Arthropoda > Collembola > Entomobryomorpha > Oncopoduridae > Oncopodura > Oncopodura yosiiana. The sequence continues at coordinate 66,826 of VCNE01011933.1, forward strand.
AGCTATACATAATATTTATATAACTATTACTCTCATTATAGTAATGAGTCTTACCAGTTCAATTAGCTTTTGTTGTTGATTTGTATGATCCAAAAGACTTGTACCACCTGTGAGAACTTTACTTTCTAACCAATGAATCCTCTCGTTGAGTTTACTACACTCTTCTTCAGTAGTCATAACAAGTTTTTGTGTCTCATCCAGAGTCTGAAGCAACTTGTCCTTCTCTTCTTTCACAGTTTGATTGTCCTTTAAAAGTGCTAGCCGTCTCTCTTCTAACTGAGCAAGGATTTCTTTTGAGTCTGAATAAGGATCTATACCATATGGCTCTAATAAAACAGCAAGTTCTTTGACTCTATTTCCATCTGCTCCTTTCATCTCATCTGTTAAATGTCCATTACTATTTGATACTGATGAGGTCAATGATGGACGAACTTTTCGATTATGTAATGTTTGAGTTGCTTCTATTTCTTGTTTTAATCGCTTAGCCTCCAATTCTTGTCGAAGTCGAACAATTTCTGTGTTCATAATAATTTTTATCAATATATATGTTCATATATAAACATATTTATTTAATAAGTACCTTCTTGATATTGTCTTAGCAAAGCATCTTTTGGATCTTCATTAACTTTTGGTTTGTTACGTATTCTTTTAGCTCTACTTGCATAGCGTAGTGTATTCATTGTCTCATCCCAATTAAAGCTTGCTGGTCCAATTGTAGCTACCATAACAGTTCTCGAATTACCTCCAAGGGAATCTTGTAAGAGTCGAGTAAGTTTAGAGTCTCTGTAAGGTATATGAGTACTCTTTGCATCAACTAAAGCTCCAATGACATTTCCTAAGGCTGATAATGACAAATTAATTTTCGTAGCTTCTTTGAACCTCTCACCAACTGCTCCAGTTTTTCCCTGTCTTTCAGATCCAGCCAAGTCTACTAAATTGAGTTTACCAACTTTGAAGTGAGTTCTACCATCTGGCCACTCTTCGGACACTTCAATTGTAATTTGGAAAATGGCATGAGATCGAGAGCTTTTTTCATTCATGTTAGTTGCTCCTACTACACGAGCTTTGTTACCCTTTGTCATCAACTCATTGATGTCATTAAAGTTGGAGCACAAGTACGTGGACAAGTCTTTGACGTAGACACTACCAGAAGTTGACTCTTTCAATTCTCGACGTTGCTTCTTATCTTTGGCCAACAAGTCTCGAATCTCTTCCTGATATATTTCCAAGTAGGACGCACGAATCAAGTACTGCTTCTTTGGATTCTCTTCCACGTGCTTAAATATGTGCTTGAAAGAGTTGGGAATTACACCTTGCTCAAACTCTTGATCTCTTATCCCTGTATAACGTGTGTTCAAAGAGAATACAGATTTCTTTTTACTATAAGATAACATTCAGTCAACTCTTTCTATAATGTCATCCCTACAAGTACGAATAAATATATTTTATATTTCTATATAAAACTTTGGACTGATTGTTTTAAACTAATAGAAAGAGCTCACTGTATTTCAAAAAGTATAAAAATATCATAGAAAAGGATTTTGTCTCACAAAGTTTACATTGACTTTCAGAGGGAAAGAAAGTCAACGAAAATACTGATTTTGAGAATAATAGACTATTTAAATTCATCTGTCTTACGTTGTATAAACTTTACTTATGTCACAATATCTTAATACTTTGTAACTTGTATTTAATCGCCTTATTCTAAAGTGCTGTGTGCATAGTATACATATATATATATATATCGAGAGAGAGAAAGATACTATGTCTAGTACTATATAGCACTATTCAGCTCAGGTTGAATATTGTTGTAGAAAGACTTGAAAACTACTTTTGTGTCCATGTCATCATATAACATACCTTCCATTGTGTATGTTTTTCCAGTTCCTGTTTGCCCATAAGCAAATATAGTTCCATTGTATCCTTCCAACACAGATTGAATGAGAGGATGGAAAGCTTCATCATACAATTCTCTTTGCGAGATCCTTTATCAAAACAAGACGAAAATAACATCTCTATATGAGACTCATCATATATTGAGTACTTGAACAAATTAAAGCTTCGCCTTCTAGGCGTTATTATGAAAAGGTTATATATATATATATATATCATGAGAAAACATGTACGTATTTTCAATTTAAAACAAAATATAGTATGTAATGTAGCTCAGAAAATGAAAACGTGTAGGTGGAAAGGGTTTACCTTTACTAGTTTCATAATAATAATAGTATTTTTTGTATAATATTTCTAACCTGGAATCATATGCAGCATCAAATGTAAAGACTTTGCGATCTCCTGCATTGTTGCTTGTAGTTGTAATAGCAACTGAAGCTGGTCTTCGTACTTCAATTTCTCCAGAATCTGATGAAATGTTTACAACGCTATAGATAAAAAAATATGATTTAAAAATGTTAGCGAAAATATACAATTCCCATATTATTTTAGATATGTAGGTATAGGTCATCGTTTAGTAAATTGATATTTGAAAAATGTCAATTCATCTGTTGAGTACATACTTACATATATAACAGTAGTGAAAATCATAATTTATCAGTATATTTATATAGTGTTATAACTTTCACTTGAATGACTTTAGAACACGTGTATTTGGATGTGATTAAATACATTGTCTATATGTTTTTGCGGTCATGCTCATGTTGTGTTGAGTAGAACCTAAAGCTATTATTTCCCAAAGTCTATTTAGAAGACTTAAAGGCTTATTATTGGTGAAACACTTTCTCTTGTTTGTGTTTGAACGCTAATCCTTTGCTCAATCTATATAGTTTGATAAGCTTCTTTTCTTTGCACCTCTTCTTCTTCTCTTTTGCTTTTCTCAGAAACTTACACAAGTTACATGCTACGATGCCATTATACCATTGACTCTTCTATAGTTCATAGAACACAAGTTGTGTTACACAACATATCTCATGAAAAGAATACTTTATAAGTATTTTCTTCTTTCTATCATTTCTTTTCTCGAACTCAGGAAGAGATGGGTGGTAATGTAAGTTGAATGTAAATGAGTGAGCCCAAGAGAAGAAGAAGAAAGTCTAAAAGGGTAAGAGAGCGAGAAAGAGAGAAAGTCAAAAACTTACGACTCATATCCTCCATCAATTTCCTTTTGACTCAATGGCCGACACCGAACAATCACTTTTACACGTTCTGAAGAAGAATCAACTCCTTCAGTGGGTAGTTTTTGTTGTATTTTTGAATTGACTATTTTCTTTATTTCTTTTTCAAATGCACTAGGCGTAGTAGTAGTAGCTTTGTCACCATCATCATCATCATCATCGTCTTGTGCCTTTTTCTCTGTCCCTTGACGATGAAGATGTCTCTTGGCAACTGGTTCATTTGTCTGATTTCTTCTATTGGACTCGTAGTCATCCAAAACAGTTGTGCTTTCTTCTTCTTCTTCTTCTTCATCATCATCATCTGATAAAAATTGAGTATCATCTTTGCGTGTAGAAGAGTCCAATGTTGGCAAATCGTCATCAACTGTTTGAGCAGGCAATACTTCCATCTCATTACTACTATAAAAGTATTGAGTTGGATCCAGTTTGTCACTTAGGATTATTCTCAACTCGTTGTTGCTTTTGCCCTTTGCTGATGTCGCTTGGAGAGAAGAAGTAGAAACATCAAGATCATTATTATCTCTACTCCATCGTGTCAACTCACTTTTATTCTTATGACCTTTGCTCTTTGTATCATCTAAGGACATTGTCGTCATCATGAGTCGCTGTCGATTAGCATTTTGATCGTTTTTTTCTTTTACACTTTTTCCGTCTGCTGTTAGACTAGAAGAAGATTTGTCACTTGTGCTTTTCTGCATGTTACTAGAAGTATATGTTAATGGTTGTTCTAAAAAGTGTTGAGCTGTAGTGGAAGGACTAGATGAGGATGATTCTTCTTTTAGAGCAGATTGAGACATTTTTGACTCTCAAGTGTTTTTCACTCTTTCTGAGGACTACGACGACGACATAATCATTTGACTTGAAAATTTGTAGACTTATGCTGCTGTGCTACTCTCAACTTTTTGATTTGAAAGTTGTCGAGACTGCGGTTGTTGTTCTAGTGGATGGTTTTGTTCTACTAGAATTTCATTAGGAGCAGTTTTTGTATATGTAAGTATACAAATTCTACAAGTCAAGTTGATTTTCAGTCTGTGTCATTGCTATGTATGTATGTGAAATAGTTGTGATAATGGTCCTTGAGGCAACCTGATTTTGGTTTTGTTTAACGAGGTGATATTATAATTTTTGTTCACTCTTACTTCCTTTACCACTAACAATTAAATGGTGGAAGAAACGACCACTATCACACGCCATATCTTCTATAAATGAAGTAGTATTGAGTTGAGTTGTATCAAACAGTAGAGTATATTAAAACAGACAAAATTGTAAACTCAGAAGAAATTGCGATCTTGTAATTGTTACAACGGAGACGAGCTTCTAAATGAAAAGTGTAAAGTTATATTTTAAATCAAAATGTAACTTGCTTACTAAAAATTCACTTCGTTTCTTAATTTAAAGCAAACCGGTGTTTATTATAGTCAATAGACTAAAGATCTATGTTTATTATTTTGTAACTATGGTAACGTTCCACAATAACATTAGGTTTGATTTCACATGTGTAGAACTGAGACATTTTTTTGATTTTTACTCGTACCAACCATCTTCAATAAATGTCGTTTGCAATACTACATACCTGCAAACTGCAAATGTACAAAAATGTAACACCATCTCAAAACAATGAATCATACAGTACTGAAGATAATGTGGAATTGAAAGATGAAGTAGGCCACTACTTCAAAAGAATACATTGTGTTTTTGTTTAGCTATGTAGTGTAAATGTTGACTTTGTTATGCATTTTAACATATTTTTTTATTCACTTTGCTTTTATCTTATAGCAAAGCATTCTTGTCTATTGTCTTACTAACTTGGAAATTTAAAAGATGAATGAGGTGAAATTTATTCTATTTCAAGACTATTTCTTCATGTTGGGTTAACTCCAAATAAATAAGCACATATTGTCAATTGTTATTATGTCTCTAGACTTGATTGTAGATACATAATCACATTGGTAAATGTGTTTGTGCACTACAGTTAAATGACACATTACAGGTTGTAATTTACAACACATATTGATGATAGCTAGCAAGCACTTGGCACTTATTACTTAATTTGCTATATAGTAATAAAAGATGACACAATATTGTTGCTCGTTTAATCAAATACAAATTATGTTTTATGATATATATTATAATTTAACTTGACTGTAGAAAAAAAGCAAACTATTCACCGGCTGACTGATGAGTCACTCAATTGCCCTCTCTGTCTAATATGTCTAGCACGAGAAACAGAACTTTCCCCTCGTCTATGTGTGTGGAAGACTTGATTTTGAGTCTTGGTGGTTGCTACTTCCACATAGATGAAACAAATTCGGGCATCAGTACTTTTCTAGTTGTTCACCCCTATACGCTGCTGCTTTTAGAGCAGAGAAAACTCTTGTTCACGAAAATATGTTCAACCACACGACGACACAAAATAGGAGTTAACCATCATCATACAAGTTGAGAAAGTAGGTTTGAGAAATTACTATAATTAATATAAACGAGCACATGCAGTTTTTCGTCCAATCTTTTGATTACAATGATTAGCATAAGTTGTACATATTGTAGATATACTAAATGTATTGTTAAAAGAACAAGGGTTAGTTTAATTCAATTAATTTTCTGTTATGACATTGTATAGATAAGATATCTTCTAAGCTCTTGTTCTGATACATACAAAAAATTAGTAATTCTCTATCTTATGTAATTGTCAAATTTGTAAGATACACACCTTACATGAAACGCAACTATAGTTTAGGATAGGTTTCTCTTTTTTTAAGTCAAGTTGTTTTCTTAATACTAGCTTAGTAAACTTTGCTCTTACAATGAGAAGAGTGTGAACAATAAGAAGCGTATACGACTCATTCACGTATTATTTCTTATTTGCAATGTAATAGTCAAGTAGTAGAGAAGAAAGTTATTGTATATGAAGATAGCACAGGGCAAGAAAAAACAGTCTTTCGTCAATAAAAACTTTTAACATGGAAGTTTCTAACAGTCTCTTTCTCTCTCTCTCTTTCTCTATCTCTCCAACTTGAAAATTCAGTTTGAATGTAAATAGTTTGAAGGTAAGTTTGCTACCAAGGGCACTTTGTAAAAAAAGAATCAAGTCTTCTTCCTAAGGCTTTTCTTTCTTTTTCTCCAGTTTCCCTGCTTACTGTATATATATATATATAGAATTCTCTTTGTTCCTTTTGGCTCTTTTTATCACTATCTATCTTTTCTTCGTAAATGGAAATATGCGTTATTATCATACAGAAGGAGTTTTTCTTCATATTTCTCTTTCTCTCTCTCTGCTTTTTGTACTACAGGCACACTCGTCCTCTGTAGTTTCTTCTTCTCATGCTAGACTTACGTAATATACTGGCTTTTTCTTTCTACTAGAATCTTTTATCATTGTCTCTCTGCGTCTACATATGTCCTATTTTCATCTTTACCTTTTCTTTTCAAGAAAGAAAAATCCTATTCCATGCGGTAAAGCACAGAACACAGAAAGAGAGTAAATCTTGTACAAATGTGGACACTTGTAAAATACATATATGTAAAAAGGAAAGTAATCTTGAGATTTTCTTCAACATTTTGAATCAATAAACTTCTTCTTTTTGCTTTAATAACTTGTGAGACTTTTCTATCTGTAGATATGTATTAACTGCTCATATTATGTCAACATGGGATCAATGTAAGACAAAATTTAGAAGGTTTTTATATGCTCCGCATTATGTATTAAACAGTTTTTTCTATTTGCATTCTTTTCTATGCTTGTTTTTTTTTAAATAATTGCCATAATTTTATGTATGCGTTCCCTAAATTAAATTTGTACATACAGAAAGTTCTGCCACAATATTGAATATTTTAATTTGATTGCTTGGGTTGCTGCCTAGTTCTTTACTTTTATTGCTGTTAGAGAGTGACAATCCTATAATTCTCACCATTCTGTCTGTCACGTCTTTTCTCTACTCATATGGAAGCAGTTTATGTCGACTAACTCAGACTAAAACTAAACACAATTATGAATTGGTTATACGACGTTTGTATGTTATATGCAGCCCTTGAGTTTTTGAGTGTGTAACAATGATGATTATGTCTATTTCATATGATTTATTGGTCTACGAGTGGAAATATGAAACACTTAATAGGGAATTGGATAAATCGGTCACTTATTGATTACTGAGAGTTTTGCAGAGAGAAGTTCTCAGTCATTTGTTTGTACATTGGCAGACATTGAATTGTGTCTAGTTGACAAGGACACAAGCTTAGTCTACATTGTATATGCAAACATATAGTCTAGATATCCCTATTAGATCTAAAATAATTATAACCCAGTTAAGAATTAATGTGACATGTTTATATTATGATAAGTACACATACAGGTTTTCAATGAATGATCCATGTAAAGTGTGCAGTTTGAGTGAAAGCAATGATGATCTGTATTATTTGCTGTTTAAATGTGCTAGCTACAACAACCATAGAATTCAGCAAGCCGCCAGCCGGCCAGTCAGTAATACTGACTCAGTATCATAAACTCATCACTAAAGAAAAATATTTGATTGCAAGAACAAAAAGTGAATCTTCGTAAATATGTTTTTGTAGTTTGAAAAGCTCTTACTCTCAGTAGAAAGCTCTTGCTTTCTGTTAATTTACTTTTATTTTACATTATAGAAGCTTTGATTCAAGCAAACAATCTTTGAGCTTTACTTTATACTTTCTAATATTTGCACTCTCGGTAGCATCCTTTAACAAAGTACTAATTTAACTTTATTTATACTGTCTCCGTAAAGAGTCGGGACTTATAAAAATAAAGTACGAACTTAACATCTGCATATACCTGTGTAATATTGATTTGGAAATGTGAGTGATAGTACACACTATTACTTTTTAGTGGTAGGCTGAAATTATGTAATACATTCAATTGAGTCTAGTTGTAGAAAAGGTGATGAAATGAAGTGGTGGTTGAGTCCGTGTATACTATGCAATATGGCTTATTCAATAGCTAAAGTGAAGCATGAAATGTCAAAAAGTATTGTCGTTATTCCATATGAAGAGCACACGACAAGCATATAATGTAAACGTAAGCACATTAATATATAATTACCATCATAGCACGCATTTCATTCCAATGTTGTCATCATAAATCAATGAACTATATTTTATGTCCACACATGGTGTATTAGGCTATGCTACGAAGAAGAGTGTCTCTTTATCATTATTTCCATCCAGCTTAATTTTCTTAACGCTACAATTTGTCTACATCAATACTTAAAACGGTCATGCAAAAAATGGCTCTTAATTGTGCACCAAATGTTAGGAAAAGATACTATTTGAATTTTTTAACTTGCTTTTTATTTAGTTTCTACCACATATACATATATTCAATTCAAATATTACTACAATGATAATGTCTTCAATTATTTCATTCGACTGTTTATGAGTCTCATTGCGACAAACTGCTAGAGGAGTTATTACGTCATTACTACATGATCAAGGAATAGGAGTAGAAGCAGTGGAAGACTCACTTTTGCATATCGTACTCCGTAGTATTGTATTATACTACCAACATATTTTCTTTAACATGACTTATCACACTCGAAGTATGCACCATTTTTATTTCTCAGCCTTGAAGTGAGGACACTTCTAGATATAGTAGTAATCACTAACTTTACAAAGCCTGAAGAAAGCAATCTAGGTAGAGTCTATGCTTCACATGTTCAAGGCACGTGTTCGATTCCACCCATACTTTAATTTTTTTAGAATAAAGTTGTTTTTCAGTTAATTTTATATCTCCTGCAAGCTTATATCACAACTTTGAATAATTTTTGATTTACTTAATATATGAACAGAAGCAAAATACTGGCTGCTTGAACTATTTGATATGAGAACAATTTCTTATAAATTTAAGGATATCTACATATATCTGTTGTAAGCATACGAGGCCGCTAGTAATATATGTAGTAATACTATTATATAGTATTACTATATGTATTGCTTAATAAAAGCAACAAAGATAGAAAGAGAGAAAGAGAGAGAGAGAGTTGTACCGAGTTGTATTATACACTAGGTCTCTATCTGCTAGGAAATACCCGTTTTTTTGCCAAAACTGAGAGAGTCGTAAGTGTACAATATTGATGGTAGTGTATATAAAAGCAATAGTGTATTTAACTAGCACATGCGTCCCATTGCCTACACCGGTATATAAAAAGCTTTTGCTACTCATTACTCAGTGTTCTCGTGGAAGTTGAGCAGTAAGTGGGTTCGTTATGTGTCTTTAGACTTGAATATCTGCAACATTCAAATTGTTAGTTCAAGACTCAGTATTTTACTGGTTTAATAATAATACGCATATACCTAGTACTTACTACTGCTACATCATAAGCATTCATCTTTCCTACCTACTCTACTCTACGCTCCGTATATTGAAAATCAGCCAACCTAGTTGAGAAAAAAATTTCACTAGTGTACATCATGCTCCTATCATTCTTTAACTTACTATATTAAAAATTTGACACTGTATAGTTTCACACTTGGCTTGTTATAACCCAGTTGCTGAGCAGTTGTTGAAAGTGAGTGCACTTTGTTGTTAGTAGTTGATATTTCTTGTTTCAGTGGACCTAAGCAAATTCAATTAGCAACACTCGACTCTCTCTACTCCTACAATCTTATACTCTATTCTTCTTCAGACAATCACCACACCGCGCAAAGTGCTATATAGTGTTGTCGTCTTCGTCTAAGCTAACCATCTTAGTTCAAAGAATTCAATTACGATAGCAAAATACACATACTAGCTATAGTAACTTGAGTTGACTGTAGAGAGTTAGCAAATGAAGTGGTGTGTATGTCGTTATCTCTTCTCCACAATATTTTGTGCGTGTGTTTTATAATCTATTGATATACTTTTATGTGTCACATTGAGTTATTTTTACAAACAAAAGACAAGGCGAAATATGCATGTTACACACATGTGTAACCTTAAGAAAAAGATGTAATATTAAAAAGGAGAAAAGAAAGCAGATTGTATTTACTAATATATGTAATTAAATATATGTACACCAAGATCACTTAACTATACAACTGTAGTGAAGTGTACACATTGTATTTGAGAAATAAATGGCAGGAAATTCACCTAGTAGCAATTTCACAAATCTAGTTACATCTGCATACTAATTACATTTCACCGTACCAAGTTAACAAAATAGCTTAATTATATATTAATAATTGCACTCAAGGAGCTTAAGGAAATACATATCAATATAGCATAATATACACACTTAAGTATTTAGAAAGAAACAAAAGATATATATATATATATATTTAACTAGAAACTAAAAATTCTAAAAAGTCAAATTTATGGGGCATTGTGCTACAAGAAGTCAAAGAGAAAGAAAGAGAGTTTCTTATTATTAGGTTTTTTGAAATTGTTCCAAACTGTTAGTGCATCAAGGCTCTTTCTTCATTGTGACTCAATTAACAGAGATTATATTAGAATACAAATTTTTATGTGTACATTTACGTAAGAGTCTTATTGTACCTTAGTTGCTCTTTACGTATTCTCTTCTAACTTCAAGAATCGTGATGTTTATGGCGTGTTGTAATAAAAAATAAAGTGTTATTCTTCCTCTTGTGATACAGCAATTTCTCTACTGTCAGTTACTATATAATACACTTTCTTTTATTTTGACAAAAAAGAATGCAGCTACATATTAGCAAAAGTTAAAAGTTCTAAAGTGAAAAAGTGAGCAGATTCTCTTAAAACTCAAATTGTTTAAACAAGTGTTGAAGATGTTAAAGTTGAACGAGTTTTCCCCAACTTTATGAATATGGTAAGTATGTATTATCAAATCGCAAATAAACTTTCATTATTTAAGGAAAAATTCATTTGTAAAGCTTTTGAAACTGTAATAGTTTTAACTAAGGTATACCAATGTAATATACCCTAAATATCTGAATAATAGCCACCGGCTACTCATTGAGCCACTACCATTATTTTTAAACATCTAGAATTTATCATAATTTAATTTAGGATATTATTCGGACCCGGTCTCTGTTTGAGATTCTGCTATTATTCTGACATTTACGGTATGTGAAAGAAAATATGTTTTTTCAAATAGTCTGTTATGTGTACTAAAAAAGAATTTCTTGGCTACTGTCCTGATTTTAGTTTGCTGGTGTTGTGTATACGACACAAAAGTGAAGTTCTTCATCTCAAGTGTCAATTGTCATTATGTAGCTCAAGAAGGTTACATATGATTATGTTGTACAAATATAAGTACAAGGATTAAAGATATAATGCTAGTTATGTTAACTTATAATGCACCTATATAGAACTGTAAAGCTTCACAAGAGAAGAATTCAAAACAAATTTTTCTATTTACATTGCTCATTATTTAGGTAGTATTTTAGGTGATTATTTGAAATATAAGGTATAAAAATTACTTGTTGGTAAATATGTGCAGTACATATTATATGCACGTAATTTACAAACAAACAGGTATATTTATTACAAAATAAGCAAAAGAGCAGTTATTTATATTTTTTGACATTTTGGAATTATGTCGGATTCCAAGTAATTAAAACGAAGGTTGGGTTTTTTATTTTTTATACACAGGCAAATATGGCTTAGTTACACATGTAAGTAAGCAACTAAATATGTTAGTGTTGACTGACTGCCTAAACATTTCACTCAACTCATTCATTTAAATTATTTGTCTAGTATTATGTTTGTTTACGACAAAACTTTTTTCTTCTAACTCTTTACAATATAAGTATATATATATATACTCAGTCTTATCTATAATAATATTATACAGTACTACACATACATGTGTTAAGAAAAAGGACACAACTCTTTTCAATTTACTATTTCTCTTCATTATTACATCTCAAATTGAATTTACTTGTCAGAAAAAAATCACTACATGTTAACAAATGATTACTAAATCTATTCTTGGTCATAGTGTATCACTTTTTTTATTTTCTCAACGTGATTCAAAATCAGAACTGACATTGGATACACTACACTGCTAATATACGTGCAATATATTACTATCTATATCCTCGCAAATGGATTTATATGGTGCTTAAGATAAGTGGCGATTCTCTCAGGTTACGTAGTGAAAATGTATAGATATATATATGTAGCAAAGTGTAAGACGAACGGAAGAGAAAGAGAGAGAGAAGAAGTAGTTGTGTAATGTCCTTCAGTTAGCATTGCATTGCATTGATTGACTCTGATATAGATTGCGTCTACGAGTGGAAAATCATTGGCAGTTTTGTAGAGCACTATGTTAGCTTTTTTTTCTTATTCTTTCACAAGTACAAAATAGAATGTTAGTATTTTGTGCTTTTCAATAGTTTCTTGTGATAAGACTATATATGTTTATATAATCGTAATGACGACTACAAACTACTTCACTCTTACATTGTATTCGCTCAATACATACACGCAATTCACTTGCTCACACAAAAAAATAGAATATATATACATATACCTATATATAGTGTATTACTAGTAGTTTTGGCTTCGCTACGCTCGGCAGTGGACATTTGTATACTTAATTAAAAAGCTTTTAGAAACTAACGATTTTCAATAATAAAAATAATAGTTTGATTTATTTATACATTTATAACCAGTTCGTTTCAAGTAGCCTTAGTTTTATAAAAGAAATAACAGATCAGTTAGTAGACGTATATATGCGACAAATTGGTTTACAGAATAACAAATCAGATATAAAATCAAGCACAAAAATAAAATTACAAATTAAATGGTGCAAATGCAAATACTTTGGTGATCTTGGCAATTCTATGCATAGCTAAGAGTAAATAACTACAAGAGTATGTTTTTGGCCAAGAAGTATCTTTAGTAAATAGAAATTTTTATTTTTCCATACTGAGGAAGGTATAAGAGGTCCAAAGGTACTAATCTGTTCTTTACATATTTTTTGTGCGATGTCATCTAAGGAGTGAAAACTATGCTGACAGATTTCAATAAACGAAAGACTGGCTTATTGGGACAGAGAGCTTCGATACTGTTTATTTACCACAGACAGGTCACACAACTCTTTAGTCTATTACAATATCTATAACTACACACTTACTGCATTATATATGGCTTACTATTGTGCAAGAAACTAGAGTATAACAAAGAAGACAGTTCTGTTTTAGAAATTGTTGTATAAAAAAGGAAAAGGAAGAAAACACTTTGGTTTTACTACGTTATAGTATCAAAAGAGAGTAGGTAAAATGGTCGTCTGAACATGAAATCAAATCTGACCATCTTACTCCTAGCTCTAAGCCAAAAGCAATTGTGTAGTATGGAGTATCTATATACACAGTATAGTGAAAGTAAGAGATTTTACAAACTTCCAATTCCTTAGCTAGCTAAGCATATAGCTTTATGAAATGTGTAAAAGTTTAGAAGAGAGAAGAAGGGGAAAAGAGCCTCAAGTGAAAAAAGATCTTATAGTGTCGTGAATTGCTTAGTATATATAGAGAAGGTTGCTGAAGAATAAAAGGAACACAATGATCATGTTATTTTGTTTTCCGCTTCGTAATGAAATTGTTGTAGTTTTTTCTGTACTTCAACTCGTTATTGTTCATATATACTTTTGACAACTTTTTTTTCTTTTGCTACTTCTTTCCTCAACTCTCTTTTATCACATAGAAAAAAAGAGATTGACAGAGGAAAAAAGAAAGTATTAAATGATTTAAAAATTCATTAGTACTGGAAACAACACTGATATCTCACAAGTATTTACTATTCCTTAGGGTAGTCTTGAAACTATTGAACTAAACTATAGTAGAACTAGTAGTGACCACAGGGAAAGTGTTTTTTTTTTTGTGAGAACAAGAGAGAGAGAGAGGAAAAAAGCTTATTCCGTTTGTGATTTCATCCAAAGTCAATACTATAATCCTTCACGTTATTGGTCATAGAATAGAGCAATAGAGGTTTTCTTCAAAAGTGGTTTTGCTATAATAACGTTATAGTTACGTTAAATCATTGTATTGTATTGGATTGTGTAGCCTGTAAATAATACAAGGTAGCTGCTATCCAATAAACTCGGTTGAAGAAAATGTTATCCTAGCTTAACTTGGTTAGAAGAAAGTGGTTTCACTTGACTTTTGTGACTGTAGCTAGAGACTACCAACTATGTGTCACACAGCGTACACAAAATTGTGGCCAACCACTGAAGCACTAATGTAACACAATAATAGAATCTGAAAATGAGTCTTTATGTGATTTTTTTGTTTAGATGGATGATCTTTTTCTATCTGCTACAATTGATTATTGTTATTACTCTAGTTCAAAGCTACGAGGAGGAAATATCAATCAGCTTAATAGGAAAAGAGAAATTTCTTTTTTATGGTGAAAATTACCTTTCGGAAGTGAGACGTAAGTTCTTTTCCTTTTAATTTCTTTATTGCTATTCTCATTATTTAAAATATTATTAAGTGAAATTATATTGCATCACCATAATATTTGCTTGTTGCAGCAATGTTCATGCTATAACCTGTACATTACATAATATGCAGTATTATATAAAACTCTATTTTTATTTCAGTTACAAGACCAAACAGAAGATTCAGTTGACTTACCTCAATGAATCAGAATTAACCTATACATATCACATCAGCCCTTTACCATTTACATCGTTTATCATTCTGGAATTAAAAAAAACCAACAAATCACTCTTGTAATCAAGTTGCAGAGGAAGTTAATTAGTAACAATAGTGAACTTCAAAGTTTTCAGACAAGTGTATGTGTAATATGTACCTTTACTCAAGCAACTAGTTTCCAAAACTCTTTTACCGACTTCGCTTCTCTCTCGTTTTTTCAAAGAAAAACTTTTTTCTACATTTTCACTAAGCAATCTTCTATACCTATATTGTGCAATACAGTGCGAGCATACACCATCTAACAAATTATCGAGAGTAATATCTATGGCAATCAGGGACTTTAGTAAATAACATGGTTTGCACACTGACTTGCTACTTGTGTGTACATTAGTTTTTTTGTTACTTTTACAAGTCTTAGTCTTAAAAAAAGTTGGACTTGGAAACCTAATTTTTTCTTGTGAATTACACAAGATTGAAAACACAATTGTGTAGCTCCAATAGATCAAAAGTGCCCTCTGTATTAACGACTAAACAGAAGAAAAATCTTTTAATCTCAAGTGAAAGGAAGTCAGTGGATATTCTAAAACAATGTGGCCGTTTCTCATAATCTTTTTGGGTAAGTACTATGTTTATTTTTCTTATTCTGCATGGCTTTGTTACCAAAATTTTTGAAGCAATTCTACTCATATATATCGAAGTGTGTAAAGCATTTTCTGTGATAGATAAATCAAAAAATATAGTCAAATTCCAGAGGCTTACATAAACAATGTTACTACTGTACACAATAGATACATATACAATATAAATACACAAAATGAGCCGAGTTTAAAAATGGAAGAAAGTTTTTTTTTGTGCATAACAATAATGTGGCATATATTTCTATTACGAATTTTGACTTAGTATTTTTATTTGTATTATAGTATGAGGTCCTAGCTGCGACATGTTATTTTAAAATGTATTGCAATGTAATTTGTATTTTCAACTGACAAAATGGACGAAATGCATTCAACGACAACCTTTTCTTATCTTTTTCTTGACTCTCTCTATATATGTATATACATTTCTGTATATAATATATATGCCACCTACTCTTTCTTACACATTGGTTTCTGCGAATGTCTTATGTATATTATTATATATTCTCTCCTACAGCTCTTCTCCTACAGCCTAAGTGTATTCCACTTCAATGTGTTTCATGTCACACTTGTCCTCTTCAAAGGCTCACACACTTCATCACTTTCACGTTTCACCCGAAAAAGCATTCCACAGCCAGCGTTTTTTCACTTCGCCTTCTTGCACTTTATCTACTTTTCCTCTACACTTTGTAGTAGTTGTTTCTTCGTCCTACCTCTTGTATCATATCATATGTATACTGACAATATTACATTTGTTCGTTGTGCTGAGCTAAAAAAATCTTTTTTTCTTCTCCGTGCTCATACTTTTAGCTGATAGAAAGAAGTATATTATGTGGACTATACATAATAGAAAAAGCAACTCACTCACCTTCTTTTTTTCCTCTTGTACTCAAAACAGATATGGCTCTTGTCATACTCTTACAGTAACTTACATATACAGTGTAACCTATTTATAAGACCATCTTTCATAAGACTAGTCTGGTTAGATTTCTAAGTCGGTTAATCAGGCTTATGGCCTTTATGATGTTAATCCAATTTTTATAAAGACTACGGCTATAAGACAAAACTGAAAATAAGACGAAATACTTCGAACAAAATGCCCGGTCTTATAACCAGGTTATACTGTATAGAAAGACTGACAAAAATGTAGTGTGCAGTTTATTTTGTGTATAGGAGTAAGTGGAGCAACAGAGATACAAACGTATGTAACATGTGTAACTTGACGAAAAAAATACTATATCTTGTGTATAGTATTGAAGTAAAATTTCTAGTATAAAAGTGCAATGGGTTTGAAACTAGATGTAACGTGCAAAAACATTGTGTCAGGTCTCATATAATATATAATACGTTATATTGTGTGCAAACAGAAGCTGCAAGTACTTGTCTTTTTCCATGCTTTTTTAATACTTAGCAACTTGGTCCTGCAGTCTTTTTGAACTTAGCTCTACAGTAGTAATACAGTAAGGAGAAAGATTTTTTAGTAAAGCGTATATGAAATAAAATTGTAACTCTTTTCCACAACAGTTTTGTGAAGTGCAAAAAAAAGTAGAGTTCAGTATTATACACATATATTCCTATACTGTAGAAGGCAAGTAAAAGAAAATAACAAACTTGTAGTTTATGTACAAACGGATATACATCATCAGAGATTTGAGAAATTGCCTACCTACCTTGCATCTTTCTTCTTTTTTCTCTCTGTTATGACATGTGAGAACAAATGACTATTCTTTTGTACTTGTTTGACCGATTTTCTTTCTCTCGAAGCACACAGCATGATGAAAGTACTAACTCTGGCATTGATACTATTTGCACCTAATAACATTGTTGTATTTAACTGTAATGCCTTTGCCATTTCTCCTTTGATAGTAAACATTGACTCAACAAAAAACATTGGCATAGAAAACAATAAGTGATAGTCTATCAATAGTTATTCCACTGCTGACAAACACATGTACAGTTAGGTTAGGTTAGCTACTCAGGTGTTACCTTTCTACAAAACAAAAAGCATTTTTTCTTATATACCGTATTTGACCGGTTAGAAGCTCCGGCGTCTATTCAAACGGTCTGTAACCGACTAAATACGGTAGTTACTATGGTGTGGCAGTGATAGATCGAGTCTCTCGTCATGTATTTCCGGATTCATTTCACCCAAACACCAATCTCTGGAAAAAAAATTTCCTTACGTATCTATTTCGAGAATCATGTGAAATTAGTCTATACTGTGATACATGTTCGATTTATAGTTCTATATGCATTCCGTTCTTACTCTGCAACTGAGAACTTCAAACAAGCATTGAAAACAATTTGCTCAATTTATAAGCTGACAAAGTTGCTTGTTGAAGAAAACCCCAGAAGTATAGAAGCTGAATGGTGAAAGTAAAAAAGCGGGTTGAAAGTAAAGAAAACTACTATCCTGTTAGTTTCTTTTTTACTTTTATATGATCTGGAAAAAAGGTTGCATGTTAGATTTTTTGAACAAACTATACTACAATGTTTATAGTCTCTTGGTACAACTAAAAAACTTTTTTTTCCAGTAGACTTCTTTCTTTTTTTCTGTTCTCTACGGTGCTATATACACAAAATGACAAGAACTACACACATTGTAGACTATAAAATCAAACATTGGAGTCGAATGAAAGTAGAGAAAAAAAAGAAATAGGTAATGAGATTACTGTACATCTTGGCATTTTATTTGACAAGTTGAAACGGAGTTGTTATTAGTAGTAAATTGTTCCATTTTTATGATATATATATTTAAAAAAATACTAACAAATTATTTCTATATGGATACTATCCATTTGTAATGAATAGATTGGTAGAATATGACACGTAACAAAATCAAATTATTATAAAGAAAAGTCTCCTCATGTAACCAAAGTTTACGATAATATACTTTCTGACAAGTAAGCAACCGTATGGTGTTTTCTACAACATTAGCAGGTTAAGTGCTATTGATATTTTACTATGTGACATATAAACGAAATCACAAAGTATTCCGTTTTGTTGTGATATCAGTGTTCTATACTCATCTATTTTTAAACACATTCAAACCAAGACAGGGTATTTGTTGTAAAAAAGGAATCGATTTTAACTATTGCATTTTTTTACTGTCGTGACTAGAGTAACAATTAGCTGACATAGTTTTGTAGCTATAAAGACAGAAATAGTTTTACTATATTTCCTTACCTTTCACCTTGATTGCTATGATTGTAGTTTTCCAGACCTTGACAAGATATAGGATCACCTTGGATACCTTGTCAAAGACAATTTCAGATGGATAGAATACAATACTACTACGTATAGAAACTACATTTCAACACTAGAAAAAAATGCAAGAGTCACACACTATTTTTTAAATGAACAAGAATCTAGCATAAATGCAAGAGTATGCCTATTTCCATACAAGTTTACTTTCATATTATATCATACCATACCTGGTTACATAATTGGCTCCCTGTGTTGCAATACTGCTTCTCATTTAAACAAATTCACATGCCTCTCACCGTTCCATGACATGTTACTCTTCTAGCCGCAAGGAACCCAGTCGTAGGTTTGTTTTCACAATTGAAATGGATAGCTCACATAATAATAATGTGAGAGTGAAAAGACAAGACGAGAGCATGAATACGATTGTATACTATGATACACAAAGTCATGTATTAGTCATGAAGAAATTACTGTTCTTTGCATTCATTCATGTCTACTCCTATATAGCTAGTTAAACAACAAATATATAGATATACAAACGATGGATAAAAAACTATACTTTTTATTTATTCTAGTAGTATTAGTAGCTAAAAGAAAGAAATAAGAGGAAATGGTTGTGTGCACATGAATAAAAAACTTTTCAACTTAATGGAATTCCCTGTACTTTTTGTTTTGTTCCTAGTTTTATATTGTATACATACAGCTAGGGCTTGCACGGGAATTTCCCGGGAAATATTTTTTCCATAAGCCCAATGATAGAATTTGATTTCCCGCTGCACAAAAATCACAAAATTTTCCACTCTCTAACATTGAGGCTTATGGAAAAAATATTTCCCGGGAAATTCCCGTGCAAGCCCTACATACAGCAAAGCTTGTTATTCGGCCACGGCGTTACTGAGACACCAAGTATCAAAAAATTCAAATCATTTGCCATCAACCTCTTATAAACTTAAATTTTAAATTATGCTCTATACACTTAATAATAATTACTAACTATCCTATACATTCATTTGCAAAAAATTGAAAAATCAAATGAAAATCTGCAGTTTCCAGTGCAATACAATGGAATTAGGAAGATGGTGTATATCATTTACAATATATATATACTATATATACTTCGTTTGTAAGCAGAGATGGTAGTCAGAAGTACATGGTGGTCATACGTTGTTTTAGGATAAGAATGATTTACTACTACTGTGTGCTCTAGTAGCTACAAATGCTCCATTGTACAAGTTTTCTTTTGAGTATTGCATAACATTAACTTGCGATACAACGCATTGTTACATTTTTTGTGTACATCACATACAGTATGAAAGCTCAGTTCCATATACTATCTACTTACGGCAACTTCAGTTTTGCAATGTTACTCCTTTTGACTTCACTACCTATATTGCACAATCAGAAGCTTTCTCTACTTTCTTTTGCCAGACTTGTCTCCGTTGAACTATACGCGTGTTGTTACTCAGTTGTTACTTTACAAGTTTAGTTTGCATGGTAAGATGCATATGTGGTGAGTTTGTATAAGCTATACACTATAGCTTATATATATCATCTTTTCATATGATGGATGAAGACGACGAGCAGAGCACTTTCATTTCAAGTAACTCTTCTTTCCTTGGTGAATTGTTTGCATACTGTTGTATGTATATACATACACGTCATGCTGAACTCATATGTGTTCTATTCTTCATGCAGTACAAAAGAATACTCTAGTACATAAATAAATGTATTACTACATTGCCTAAAATTCAAAGAAGAGCTCTTTTCTTCTCTCTCTCTCTTGTTAAAATGTTCTACTCTACACTACTACACTAGGCTGTATCAAGTCAAGTCAACAACGCTTGGAATCTTGAACGGATAATTGTGCTGACTGGTTGAGAGTCTACTAAGGTATATAACTGTAAGGATAAGTCAAGTTGCCTCCGTATACTGCCATGATGTCAGAATTTTGCTGGTGCTTGAGGGTCGTTAGTCATTTTTCAACAGATTTTTTTCTGCTTAGGATTTTTGTAGACTTGACTCTCTAATCCTGGCTATGCGTGCTAGACATTTGCAACCGTTCACATGAAAAGAGTATTTAAGTCATGTATAAATACATTGTATGCTACACATTATAATATACATTATACGCTCATATAATTCCGACTAGCTACCTTTTAACTACCTTCCTTTTTCTGAAAAACGTAATTAAAATCTGCATTGCTATGAATCAAGCTGTTACGTCATTAAGTCATTTTTGCCTTATTTATAGAACGATGGATGTGTATTAAATTCTATTACATTACATACCTAATGCGCTTAAGTTATATTGCGTCATTTAGAACGAGATAAGAATAATCCTGTGACTATTTGATTTTTTACGGTATATTGGTTTGATTCGATATATTAAGCCTAGCGAGCTGCATAAGTGTAACCACTTACAAGTTATATGATGAAAGTGTTCGTTTGGCGACGAAGGTAGTTGTGTAGTGTACATAAAAGGATGATGTTGACGCCCAAAATTCAACTGTTGTTGTTTTTGTATATACTACAAGAATTTTCACTCAAAGTTCTATTAGCGTACATATGACGGCTTCCTTTTCTATTTTGAGGCACATTTATGAAACATTATGTTTAGCCATGGTTTATGTCAAAGACACAAGAAGCCATGAAATATATATTGTTAAGCTACAAGCCACAAGTAGAAAAAGGAAAATTTGTGAGAGGCTATTCATATTTCATAAGTTTAAGTTGAAACCTAAGTCCTTCTTATATTACTTTCACTGTTTGTCTATTTAGAACGTATATAATACTCGTAAGCATTAGAGTCAGAATATTACCTAGCTTTAGCAGTACTATACCAGTTGGAGATTTATAGGGAAGTTGTTTGAAAGAACATGTTGTAAAATGAGGATTACATAAATTTTTTACTTTTGAAACAGCAAACCTCCGACCGACTTTTGTGACAAATAGAATTACTTTGTGACTTGCAAGAGTGAAAGTCTCAAGATACATTGCTTTGTAGGAAGTATAGTCACCCACCACTCACCAGTATCGTAGAGCTATTAATAATCTAAGCTTAGAAAAGAGAGATTATAGAGTATAGCCAGCCTTCTTTAACTATATAGGTGCATATAAATTAGCAAAATAACAAAAACACATATACAACTAACTCATATATAAATTACACATAATTAATAGAAAATAATTATAGCATTTTGCACATATTTATGTACTCTAATTGACAGCAGTTAAGATTGCGTGCAAAATTGTAATGGCGAAAATTTATGTAATATACTTTATACACTTTTCTATGATACTAGCATATGTATATGCTTTGATGAATTGGATTGGACTAATGTCATAGCATCATAAAGAAAACTTAATAAGCCAGTATTCAGAAAGTCATCTCGTACTATTGATTTCTTAATATCCTTTTGTTGTTTCACTAGATTCTCATAAACTTGAATAAAATATCTTGCTTAAAATCGCTCCTTTTGCACTGATTACAACAATTCAGAAGAGTCAATGTGCAATTCAAGTAAACGAGATAGGTACTTCTTGTGAAAAAACACGGTATTCATTTAGTATGTAAGCATTTTAAGATAAAAAACCGGCAATGTCACCACTATATTTATCATACACGTTTGCACTACACTTTTAAAGAAAAACTTTTTTCGTCTTCCTCTTAAAATTCATCAGATATGTAATGTTGAGGAAAAAAAACTAAAAAAGTTGTCAAGCCTCTAGCATTAGAGTGTGTAGCAAAGCATTTAATAATTTAAATATATACATATTTGTTTGAAGACCGAAGCTGGGCTTACATATACGTATATACTACGACATGTTGTTTTTACTACACTACTGCTGTATCTTTAGTCAACTTTATCTATTATAGGTGTGTGTGTGTGTAGAAACGAAAAAGTAATTTGGATGGATTTTGTGAAATCTAATGCAATGTACATATACTGCTGTAGGAAAGAAGATATGTTTACATCTACAGGGAAAGGATATTATAGGAAGACGATGGATTTTTCCTCAGTATCACTATTTGTGCTTGTGAGTGAGTTTATAGTAAAAGTTTGTGTACAAGATTTCAGTGATAGAATGTAAATCTGTTGAACATGGGCTACACATAAGAGGAGCTTATAAAAGTTATCATTGAATTTAATCTATTTCCATGTCTTTCTCTACACATATACACAATCCCTTCTTTCTCTTCCTCTCAAGAGTGAGACAGAGAAGATAGTCACATAAAGAAGCTCTGCATTTAGATCATGTAAGAAATTTACATGACAACAACATGTAGGATGTAAAAAAAAGTATTGTATGAAATTTAGTTTGAAGCTCATTTGATGTTGTTAACTTATTGTAATAACATATCTTACGGATCATAAACTTTTCAAATCAATCAAACATACTGCTTCCGTGTCGAAGTCTGTGACTCTGTTAGCTAATGATATATATTTCATTTTATTTCTTTGCATTTATTATTATACCCAATCAAATGTTATCAAAGATATATACATATAAGAAAGAGAGTAATAAAAAATGATTTTGTACAGAAAATAAACGTACCTTTAAACATGTTACGTATAAAGTTGCATATTATGTACTACTTGGCATGAGACAAAATTTATCTTTTGCATTCAGTCTTATCATATAAAACATGTAATAGAGAAACGTTAGGTTAATAGGCAATAGAACTCAATTGGTTTTGACAGATCAGAAATGAAAATAGAGAAAAAAGACGATGTAAACCCTAGTAGTAAAAATTGTTGCATTCAAGTATCTCTCTACTTGTAATGTAAGTATGAGATGTGCCCAAAGGGAATGAAAGATCACCTAATGTTGTCCAAATGAAAATTTCTACGTTTTTTCCTTGTACTATGTTCTTCTTTGGTTCTTATAAATATAGAATCGTGAGCATTCTTATTGCTAATCCTTGGAGACTTTCTCTCATAGATTTAACTCCGAAGTAGAAAAAATGTTGTTCTTTTTACTGGGAAAAGAAAAAGCTTTGGAAATCTTTTGTATATGTGCCGAATTGAATATTATATTAAAACCATGTAGAATGTCTTTCTTTATCTTTCTTCTATACATGTATGCTCTAGAAGTATATATAAAGTCTACTTACTACAATTGCATTTCTACCATTACGTTTAATTCCCATTTGACTTTTCAAACTCCTATATATGCATAAGACAACGTTGAAAAATGTATATATAGTTTCTATAGACGTATATGTATGCATCACTATCTTCTTCAACTACCCAGAAAAAAACCTACAGGATCAATAATTTGAGATATATGTACATATGTAAGCACGGACAGAATGTAAAATAAAGTCAGTAAAGTACAATGTAGTTTGTCATGAGTTGATGCTGAAAAGAGACGACTAGGAAACAGCATTAGTTTGATATATCATATACCGTATTTATTCTAATTATAGCCGATCTCTTGAATTAGCCGGGTCTATAACTAACATATTGCCTTTATGAACGCTACTAGCGAGAGTCTATATTTTAACCGGTCTCTAATTAGAATAAATACGGTAGTTATGTTTGCTGCATCCATACATTTTTATTATCCATATAATGATAATAGGCAGGTCATATCATACCCTGAGTAGAACGGTGGGTCAAAACGAAAGATATGAAATAGTTGCCTGGGTCACTAATATAGTATATACGGTATATTTAAGTTCGTGTTCTCAAATAGGAAAGTCAAAACTACGAAGAGATGAGAAGAGTGGAAAAGAGGATTTCCGACATATAAAGAACCCGTAGGGTAGTATCCATAGTATATAATGTATAGTACACTAAAGTCAAAATACGGTCAGAGAAAGGCCCATTGAAGTTTCTAAAAGCTTATACACAACAGACTACATACTAGAGTCTTTGAATTGAAAAACAGAGTAAAAGATTGTCAACACAAAAAGAACATGTAGACAAACTGTTAAAAGTCAGAGAAAAGACGACGACTTTCATCGACTTTCACTCACTCACTCAAAAGAACAGAAGAGTCGAAGAAAGAGATAGAGAAGAAAGCTGATGTGATTGTGGTATTATTTCTTGGCATGGCTATGACATGTTGTCTTTACACTCCACGACACTTATTTTTTGCTAAGCTATCACTGACAATGTGGCCAGGTCACGACCACCAAAGTCACTTTTGGATTGGATTCAGACGCGATTTACTCTCTAAGAAGGCTTTCGTTCTTCCTTCCTCTCTTTCTTTCTCTCTCTCTCTCTATCTATCTCTAAAATTTCTTCTATGATGCTTTCTTGGATAATCCCTTCAAGTCGTATATCCTCCTCACAACATAAAGGATTGAAGAATAGACAGAATTTCATACTAAATCCTTCCACTCTTTTCTTTTTGGTTAGAACACACTGACGACAAAGTATTATAGATAAATCGCTAGTATGTGGCTCTTTGCTCAACATGTAACATCAAAAAAGCAAGACAAGTTCAGAAGAAAAAAAACACGGTAAAAGCATTAAATGGATTTGACAATGTCACTGATGTATCCATATTTTTGATATAAATGTTATAAGTACAAACTGCAATATGATACTATATGTTTTGTGCTAAAGTAAAGATACAATAATAAACTATTATATTTTCTAATGTAGTTAGAATGTTTCATTTCAGTAAATTAGTAAAAAGTTGAGTTTTTTTACACTGGTGAAATAAACTGAAATTTCTTTCAATTTTTCACTAAAGAAAACATGAAAAAATTAAAAGCCTATATTCTTATGACTATTGAAAATTTCAATTAAACTAGCTCAATGTAACGATGAGAGAATAAGAGACATTGAGTAATAGATTGTTGTAGCTATACTTTCTTTCTTTGTCGCTCTATATTAGGGCGTGGAATTAGAATATGTAATGGTGACACATATGCTACATTTGTTTGACTAGGATGGTGCAACTATTGGTGTTTTTATGTCATATTCTACTGCACAATTTTGTATTCATTTGACTGGAACTACACAGCTACTAAAATACCTTTATATATACTAAGAAATAACATGTTTTGACAAAGTGTGAGTTGAAAGCTTAATACTTTTTTGTATATGGTATATAAAAAGATAGCAACAAATTTCTACTATCTACTGCAGTGCAGCACATACTTATATATATTATGTACGTATATATGTACAAAGGTGTAGAGAGTATTACAAAACTTACAACCTATGATTTTCTCTCTGTTGAAAAAAAATAATCTATCCTCCACTTCTGACAATGGATTCTTGTCTGGTACACAAAAATGACTATCTACATGCCTACACATGTGTTGTTCTCATATTACTTTACATATACTACTATGGATTGAACTTTCACTATATGTCTTGTCTTCTTCTTCAAAGTGTATTCACTTGAGTTGGTAGTATAGTGGGTGTATACCTATTTATATTCTTCTATTTTGTCGTCGTTGTTGTCATCCTTATATATATATATATATATTGACTAACTTGGCTCTTCTTCATGCTGCATAATAATAAATACATATATACCTAAAAGAAAGTTCACACTTGTGTAATACGTGTGTATGTGGTGATAGAGTGATGTGTGACGATATAAAAAGCACATTTTCCTGTCACAAGTATTTCACTGTAATTTGTTCATTTAGCTGCAACTAAACTCACACACACGTCATTTACATCACATAAGAGTAGCACTCCATCATTTTTTTTGAACAACTTGTCAAACTTCAGCCAACAATGCTCCGTTTTTATATCTCACACTATATGTAATTATTTTCAAATCACTAGATTCTGTATGTAAACTAGTTTTCTAATGTTGTAAAAAACTTTTTTTGTAATGTTATAATATACTGTTGCGTTTTTTAGCTATTATGTATGTATGGTATGTGGCTAATTAACAAAATCAATAATAAGAGAATTTAACTGTTAAAAGTCAAGTTTCCGTACTATAGTGACATTAATGGTGTTGGAAAATTCGAGTTTGTCGCGTCGTCTCATTTTCTTTATGGTGTGTGTGTTAGTGATAATATCTCTTCATACATATATGTATGTACATACGATTTTACATAGAGCACCAAAGCATTTTGAAGAAGCTCTCCCCTTCGTTGCTTTTCTTATACTATGACTATGAAACTAGAACTACGACTACTACTATACCTTTGTATGAAGTTTAGTGTCCTTTTAGCTCTAATAACCTACCTTTCTTTCTTATATCTTGCAACTTTTACTTTGTACAGAAGAAGAAATGTAGAGAAAATGTCTTGTACTTATTATGGTATGATAGTAAATGTATATATGCACCGTACCATAACTTACGATCCATTCAGTATACCTCTTTCACTTGGCCAGTATTCGTTTGTTCGCTTGGCCGCACTTTTCATTTCGTAACGACTCTTTTCATATATATGCAATGTCTATAATACAGTACTGTACTACCTTACTATCTTGAGAATAAAACGACTCATATCAAATGTATACTCGTGTTATCTGTCTCTACTCTACTCACTTAGCTAGAAGGATATATACTATTTATAAGTAGACTCTCAGTGGTAGTAAATGAAAGATGAATTTTATATATTGCTTTCCTACATACTCTTCATTTCTTAACTAGTTCGTTAAGCTTCACAGTTTTAGCTCTCATATCAATCATGCGTTTTACTACAGCATAATTTCCCATTTAGTACAATCGACTCTTTTTATAATCCTAAATCAAAATTTGGACATTTTCTTTGGTATATAAGAATCGTATATGTATCCTTATGGAGAATTCTATTCGTAGGATTACTAAAATTTAGCAGAAGATATTGTGTCAAAAGATTTTACAAAAAGACCGGAAGATCAAAGTTTTTATGAAGATAACTGAGGTTGGGTCATCATTAAGAAATTATTACTGTATAGTAAAACATATATGCTATCTCTATATATACTTTCTTATTTGGTTGTTGGGGTTTAAGTCTTCAAACTCTCATTCATCTTCTAAGGAGTACCATGTTTTATATAATGAACGTTATAGAAAGAAAAAAAGATAAGACCTTTGGAACAACATGAAAAGAAGAATTCATATCAAAGGGTTTTTATGTAGGATATGTACAACTCTAAATCCAATAGCAGTCTTATATGTATACTATTTTCTCTTCAAGTTCTTTACTTGTTATATGCTACCTTTTCAGAATGTTCATTCTATATATTTGCTTAGACATTGACTTTCTTGCTGATTGATTGGGATTCTGAATACATCATGTGAGTCAGTAAGTGAGTGAGTACATAGTAAATTATATAGCAGTAGACGAAACTTCAAAAAGTCGACAAAAAAGGAAAAAGGCAAACTAGAAAATTGCATCTCTGTGTTGTGTTCTATAATGTATATATGTAAGTTGAGCTTATTACTACCTGAAAGTTACGTTAGCGTAGTTTTGCATTTCAGAGTAACATTATAACATCATGGAGTCGTTTTCTTGAGAGAGAGAGCAAGAGCAAAAAATTTAGTCAGGTAAAAGACGTAATAATCGATGCAACTTGTTTTAGTAGCAACGGGATTCCATATTCAACTTATATGAATGTACATAGTTTGATTTGTTTTTCCTATTTTTTCACTCACTTTCTCTTCTTATAATGATGTAATGGGAACTCTGACATGAGCAATGGAGCAACTAAATGAAAAATATATTGTAGCATGGAATATTTTTGACTCACGTGATGAAATCTGTAGACAACATTTTTGATAGCACTACTTTCTTTTTCATTTAACTTTCCTTTTGCTCCTTTGATAATTTAGAAGAAGACGTATGTTGCCTCAAAAGTGACTTTTGCCTTTATATAATCACACGTATATGAAAGCTCTAATGTATTAATTTTTATTGCGTAATTTCAGCAATTACTTTAACAAAAAAAAGTTTTTTTTTCTTGCAATGTAGGTAAAATGTTGTTGGTTGTAGGCGGTGTTTTGCCGCAACTCAAGGAAATTTGGTTATTTAAATTTTTTAAACCTTGTAAATTGTAGCTTGCAACTTTTTTTTAAAAAAACACACATGCATGGTAGTACACGTGGATATATATATATATATGAATCGATATACGGTTTTTCTACATATATTTTCTACATATATGAAATGCACTTTGTTCAACTTATAACCTCGAGTCATGCACGAATTTTGTACTGTATAGTTTGAGGCAAAGTGGAGCTTTCTAACTACCATATGAAATGTACATGTGTTATATATACTGTAGCTAGTTGGTCTATATGCTTCTTTTTTGTGCACTACATTTGACTTTGTTTGTGGCTCATGTGTGTAACAATATTTATCATTTAGTCATGTGTACATCTATATACTCTCTATATACTCACTACTATTCTCTTGTCATTATCTTTATGGAGGTAGTCTATCTCAGATAGATATACTTGTTTACAGGATTGGTGACAGGATAAAGAAGAAAGTGCTATTGTACACTGGATTGTGCAATCTTAATAATAAGATTTATTTCTTCACAGCTTACTCAATTTTATGTACATTAAAGAGGAGAAAATGTTATTTAGTATAATGAGTCAACATTGAGAGTTTATCCAATTCATTTCATTGGGTCTTTCATTCTTACAATTTTTGGCAATGACAACTACCTAAATTATTTGACATAGGACAAAGTAGTGAGCTTATTTCGCTAGTGTTGATAGCCCTGCAGAACTATACGTGATGCATCTATCTAAGTTTGTGCCAGACAGATGGTAATGAAATTGGCACATTTGTTGAAGAAGAGTTTGTCTATGCTAGCAATATCTTGAACATTTCTTGCTTCTGTAGGCTAGTTCACACTATCTAAAATATAATTTCATGGCAAGCAGAAACGATTTAGGTTGGAAATCTGAGTGAAAACTCACGCCTCCAGCAGAATAGCTTCGAATCATAGACTTGTAAGATAGTATATAACAGTTCTAGAGATTAAAGGGGAACAAATAAGTTTGGTGTTACCTCGTGACGATGGCTCTAAATTTGTAGTGCATTGTCAGAATATATTTTTTTTAAATTTTGAGGCTGTTATGATCAATTAATAATGCGTGCTTAGTATCCTCATAAAGTTTTCTAAAAATTGTAATCTTATAAGCAACGACTTTAGAGCCACTAGTCAGTGGGCTATAAATTCGCTAACATACTGTCATAAAATATCAAAAAATCGGAGATTCTTATGAACTAAAATGTTTAGCAGAATGTTGCACAATTCAGATCTCAAATTGTAATGGAGAATAGAAGCTATATAAAAGTTAACCAAACTTGTTACAAAAGAGATCCTGCTCAACTTTCACTTTAGTTACCTCTTCTTCTTTCTATTTCTCTCTGTCTCTCGCTGCTTCCAACTTGACCAAGAGAAAAAAAACTGGCAAAATGGCAAAACTAAGAAAGCAAAAAACTATGTGAGTTAAAAGTGTTTTTTTTCTGGAAAAGGGATGGATGTTGCTTTTATCTTGAAACTTATTTCAGTTGGCAAAGTTGAAGACACACGTTATAATGTTATGTGTGTGTACATAGTGAGAGATAAATAGTAGCACTTTGTGCCCAATTTCAAGAAGTCTTCTTACAAGTACTCATTGCCAGTTGTCCAAAAAGTCTTGTAATAAAGTAGTACAAGTAGTCAAGTAGTAAGTAATGTTTTACTTTCTGATATTTGAGGTCTCATTTGAACCCATGTTGATGAAAGTCATATACGAAAATTTTTTGAACTAATTATCTATGGTAAAAAATTGCATAGAAATCCAAGTCTGACAACTGGCAATGACTACTTGTTAGTTACACCTTCCACAGACTTAAGAGAGAAAGCAAAGAATCAAAGAAAATAATAGGGCTAGTACTAAAGTGCTAGCACTGCTCATTTGAGTTTAACTTGAGTACTAAGACAAGACTTATACTACTAAGTAGTTTGCCCACACTAGGTAGTCATGCAACTTCAACATAAAAAACTTGTACTATATTTTCCTCGTTTTTAAATGAAACATGCTATGTTTGTATGCATTGAACTAGATTGCTAGATATAACATTTCTCTTAAAATATTAAACTCAATGAAAGTGTCGTTGCCTAGATAGATGACATCACATATTGTCACACGTGTAAACAAAATACCAAGTATTGCTCCCAAATGATGTACACAACAAAATTCTGTTTCCCAATAATAAAATATTAAAATTACATTGGATTCTACTACATCTAGCAATATACTTTTGCCTAGAGCAATCACCTGAAATAACAAATCTTGCAGTGAACGTACATATGTAATGCCATATACTCTCGGTGAAATTTCAGAGATATATTTATGTTACATGTACGTAGAAAAGAGATCACTATAGGAAACGAAATAAGAAAAGAAAAGGTTCTGGCAATCCATCGCTCTCCCTCTGACGTATTAGTAGCTTTAATAAATAATTCTGATAGCTAAGAAAAAGTGGAAGAGAAAGGAAACAACCTTGTGCCATTACTACCTGGACTGGTTGAAATGTGAGACATGATGTGTTTCCTTAGTTGAGCAACGTTATGTAACAATGTGATGTAGTACTTCTGCTAAAGTCTACGAATGAGCCTGAAGCTCCTTTATTTTTTTACTACACCTACTAGATATACATGAAGAGTTTAGCTCTCTATAAACATAGAGTAGAGAGTGACAGAGAGACAAAATTTTCTATTTTCATCTCACTACCATCTCAGTATATGATAGTTGGTGAGTACTATGGTGACATTTACTATTTGAATGTGACTGTGTATATAATATCATTTTCTGATCGGTTTAATTTCTTGTTCTTGTGTATAAACCATTCTATTATGTTTATTCCAATTTTAATTATTTGTAGTATGTAGTATAGAGAACTCATAGTTAGTTGAACTTAATCTTGATAGAAAGACTGTATAGAATTCACACCTCAAAACACATGTCATCAACAATATTTAATTATTATAAAATGACTTATTTTACAATAATTCGAACTTACTAGCCCAGAAAGGAATTGTTCATTCACACAAGAAGAAATCATGTTTGCGGTTTAGAAAAAAGCTTTATTTTCTTCACTCGTTCTTTCTTCTGTATTAGATTTTTAATTCAAAGCTGATTGCAGCAGTTTCTTTTTTTATATTAGGATTTAAATTCTATATTATTTTCAACACTATAAACGATGCAGATTCAAGTCATTTAGCTTACTTTTTTGTGATACAATTCAGTTATGTTTTCTTTATGACGCTCCTCGACGTCGTCTTCATCGCCACCCTTCTTCCATCTTCTAAAGTAGACTACCTTTCTATACACATATAAGAAACTCTATGCATATAAAACTGCAAGTGGGTTCAACAAGACTCAAAAAATTGTTATTGCTAGGAAGAGAATGAACTGTGTAGCCAAGTGTTGTAACGGAGTTTTCATACAGAGCTCAGTATTAGAGAAGTTATGCATGAGGACAAATGATATTATTCATAGGAACCGTGATGGGTAATAAAAGGTGTAGTTGAGTGTATCTCCTTTCATCGCTTCCTTCCACTCCTTTTCTCAACTTTCTAACTTGTCTTCTTTCCTTTTTACTTATCCCTTTTTCATTTCTTGACTTGACGCTCTCACTTTCTCTCATTCTCTGCTCAACTTTTCTTAAGAGTGGAGGAAACATAGTACTTACTCTCTAGTTTTATATTATGTCTATCTATTATGTTCTTGCTGCAAAAGCTTCTCTGCATAGTCTCTGTGAACTTCAGAGACATACATACATATATGTATATATATATATATATACTACTTTTTGTCTATTATATGTCTATATTAGACAAATAAGTAATTTTCTTGATTGTCTCTGTATCCCGTATTCTGTCCGTCAACTGTGAAAATAATCATCATAGCAACAATTTTAAAAATTTATCATTGAATGTGTATCTTTTAAATGCGAAATGAATACATATAAGTTTTGGAAGTAAGAGATTTCTAGACTTTTCCTTTTTGGTTTCGTTTGTTACGAACGGGTATACATACTACTAGTATGTATATGTAAATATCCACATGTATAATACTATGGCTCTAGACCACTATATTTTATCTGAGAACATGATAATACTTTTCTTTTTCATATTCTCCCATTTATTCTAACACCAAACCAAGTCATCATAAGAGCAACATTACACATGAAACATTCTCTCATACGACGACTATAGTAAAAAATCCTGTCTTTTAAGTTGCTCATTGTGTACATCTTGTTATCATCAAGAGAATGGGGAACAGAGAAAGAAAGAAAAAGAGAAATGAGATGAAAATGTTTTTAAATGTAGAGGTTGCTGCAGAGGGCAGAGTATATGTACCATATTTTCTCGTTTAGACTCTGAAATTTATTGAAAAACGAACCTTGACCCCGATATATAAGAGAGTTCCTAGCGTTTACAAGAG
The DNA here is from genome assembly GCA_009869805.1 of Oncopodura yosiiana. Lineage (NCBI taxonomy): Eukaryota > Metazoa > Arthropoda > Collembola > Entomobryomorpha > Oncopoduridae > Oncopodura > Oncopodura yosiiana. The sequence goes on from VCNE01011933.1 coordinate 99,752, forward strand.
AAAGTGTGGTATTCCTTTTATGGTCATACAATTTTAGTAAAAAGAAAAAACACTCGAGATTTCATTACTACATTAGTGCAGCAATAGTAATAGTATAATGCAATGCAAGTCAGTTAACAGCAGTTACGTATGTAAACTATATTAAGTTTAGCTTGTTGTAGCATATTAATAGTTATGTACAGTGTGGCACAGGTTTTTTGACACTTAATATATTGCGTTTAAAATCTTCAAAAATGAATACATCAGAATGAAATTTCATACACGTCTACTTGCTTACATAATTTTATTTAAAAGATTTCTATGTCTTTTCTAAAGAATCAATTCTTTAAATATGGCATTTGACTTTATTATTTAAAATTACAACGTCGACATTTGATGAAAGTTACAATTTTCAAGAAAATCTTCCCTACGGAACACCTTGAGTTGGCTGAAACTCAGATATCGCCTGAGGACAAATTAAGACCTAGACATTTTTAATTAAAACTGTGTGTTTAATATTGTCTTGGGTAAATGTGTCCAAAATTGCATCGTAATATATTCACTTTTAAAGATTTTAGACACAATATATTGAGTGCCAAATAACTTGCGCCACACTGTATAAGAAAGATAGAAATGTCAAATTTAACGTCATTCAGAAAGTTACTAAATTTGTAAAGTTTCTTTCGTAGTATCTATAGCAAGTAGAAGAGTCTGTTGTCAGTTCTGTTGAAAGTACTACAATGACACTCAAGTTACTCTCGGGAGATAGCATTTACTTTGCCATTGTTTGCCATAGACTATACAGCACACACCTCGACTCTGAATGTCTTAGTAATAAAGTCTCCATTGGTTTGTTTTGTAATTGGTTGCAAAAATGACATTTGCACTACCTTGATACACTCTATAATAATAATAGTAATATTAGTTGCTGTTTAGAGAGTTAAGAAGTTTATTAAATAAGATTCTACAGCATGACTTTTACAATTTTAAAACATAGTGTAACATGCAAATATAAACGTTTTGTTGTGAATGTACTTTGACATTTTAACAAACATATTCAGAAGAGTTAGACTAAGTTGTTTAATTGGGCACTTTGTTATTTCAAACAAAATTATGTCACATAAAGTTTATGCGAAGAAATGAACTGAGAGAAAGTTGGCTGACTTTTTTCTCTTTCTAATCTACTTTTCCTACCTAAGCAAAGCGACATAACGAACTAACCTACTGTAGATATTTTCGTATGCAATAAACCTTCTATCTTAGATGGAAAACTATAATGACTTTATCACTCATCATAATATGATGAAAGATGCTGTACATGTCGTTCTGTTCTGCTGTGTTAACTTCAACCTTTACAAAGTCAAGAGAACATTTAATGTTTATAGCTGCAGTTGACATCTCACTTGCTTCAAACGTTTTATTACTACTACACTAGCAGCCAATATTCTTACAGAACATAGAAATAATCAGCTTATTTAAATTCTTATTAGACAAATGGAACATTTTCTATAATTTGATGTGGACAAACTTAGAATAAAATAAAATATAAATATATGTATATACGCCACTTGTATTTTATATGAAACTCATTTGGTTTTGATCGTGGATTTACACACAGCAAAATGTTCTTAGTTATGTTGCTACAAGATATAGTATGTACTTTTCTTCGGAAACTTCAGAGGCCTTGTCAAAAGGCTTCAATTCATATACATTTCCACAATTTCATCAATTCAAAATGGAAAAGCTGAAACTGTCGTCGTCACCTTGTCATTTTCTCTACCAATGTAAAATATTGTAATAAATGTGCACACCACGAAAAACTAATACTACTCCATAAATCAATATGAGAGACACAGAAAGAGAGTATATACATGTTAAGAGAGCATGTATACAGTCGTCGTCACTACAGTGTGTAGTAGAAAGTATAAATGGAGTTATAAGTAAAGTAAAAGGTAGCTAACAAGTTTTCACCATTTCATCGCCTAAAGTTTTCTTGAAGTATAGAATAAATTCTTATAGTCAACCATGTAGCACATTAGACACGATTATAGTATATAGTATATATGTATATGTAGGATGAAAGAGTACAATATTTATAGACAGAAGAGCCCTGTGTGCTACTCTATGTACAATATATAATAAATTGTACATTAACAAGTGAATAGATGCGTTTTATACGACCATACATTTTACTATCTTCTCCACTATTTACATGCTATTTAGACCACTAAATGTTAACTTAGACTTTCTCCATTTCATTATGCACAGTAAAGGATTTTCCATTTAGCCTTTATGAGTAATTATTTATGAGTCTTGAAAAGCTATGAAGTGAGTGGTGTATGTATATATATATATATATATCTGTGTGCTATATGTATAAGAGATGCACCGAACGTTCAGTTACGCGAACTAAAAAAAACACACTATCTTAGACAAATTTTTTAAACATTTTAATAAATACTTAACATTTTTGAAAAAATTACAATCTAACTAATGATTTTCTAACTTTGATTTCAATAGACACTACGTAAAGGTTGTTGAAAGTTTTATTACAGTGTTTGTTAGTCTAGTAAAATTATAGCTTTAAAAGTTATACTATATTTAACTTAACCATGTGCGCCGCTTTCAAGTTGAACGATCAGTTTTGTTCAGTCCACTTCGGGTTCAATGCATCTCTAATATGTATCATATTCTGGGAATTCTTCCTATTAATTATGACGAACTTGTAGTATTTTAAAGTGGATTCAATACATAAAATGAAACAGGGCTCTAATATTTATATACAGTGAGAGTTTTAGTACCTCTTAACTCATATTTTGACAATATAACATAATGAATGAGGCCTTAAAATTTCTATATTATAATTCCCATCTACTTAGTATCTTTTACAATTACTTTCATACAGAAACAACTACTTATAGTCTATAGAAATATTTAGGACTTCACAAAAATTATATTAAGCATATACAATGTAGTATGCTATCCTATCTTGATTTCCTTTTTCTGACCAGAGAATTTCCTTTTGTATATTTAAATGAGATTTATCGAGAGTTGTTAGCTTTTTTAAAGGAGAGTAGTAGTGCAAAGGACATTGCGTAATGCTTGACTTTAGCTACTAAATGCATGATATAAACGATGTGGGGAACGATAATTGGATTATGTATTACTGCCGACTAGAACTCTGACAGTTTATATCACTCAAGTTGTTAGAGGTTGGAGTTCACACGGCATAATATGAATAAAAGTACACCTAAGGACAAATATAGAGTCTGCATAGTATAATACAGTGCTAATGGTGAACTCATAGTCATGTATTGTGCTCAAGAGGGAAAGTGTTGAGTAAAATTTATGTGAGGTTGCGTTGCCATTGCCCTGACTTGTGTACGACTATAGAAGTGAGCTAATTACCAACACTTCCTCTTCTTTATTCAATTCAAAATGTGTATCAGATTTGCATATTATCAATTATTCATCCAAGGTCTAGCAACTCTCCACAATGAGTAGTGATAATAAATAATAAATGGCTACAAACAAGTTAAAAGTCACTTGCACAGCTATTCGTAAAATCTTTGATTTTTAGTCAAACCTCGTGAAACTTTATGGGAGTATTACTCATAGATTATTTCTTCATTTTGTACTTTTTAATTGGAGCAAAGTCTTTTATTCATCCAGTCTTTTCTAGATAAGTAGTTTTTGCGACAAGATCTTGATTTATTCGTTTAAATTATGTTTGAAAACTTTTAAAATTCTAATCAAGACTTGTCACACAACTCACCTAGTTGCCTGTGTTCAAAAGTTGAGTTCAATTTTTTCTATTCCGTAAAAACCAGTTGTTGCCTTTAACGGCAAAAGTAAATCTATGTATATACTATAGCTATAATACTAGCTATAAGATGTTAAAGGTTGGTAAATGAAATTAAATGCTAGTTACTGTAACAAGGAGAATTGACAATGACAGGCTGAAAATACTTTGACAAATGTCGTACCCTCATATATTTCTCGACTGCACAAATAGGAAGTTATAAATACAAGTAGTGAGCTGTTTTATGAACATGGCACACATAACTTAGAGTAGGTAGTTTTAGAAAGGAGACAATATCGATCTTCGCATGAGCTATGGATTAAAAATCAATTGAAAGTGTAAATAGCAGTTAGCTCTCACTATATATAGACATGCATAGTAAAAGGAATATGAAATATTTTACTCCAAGTTCTATTGAGCATCTCAGCATCGCATAAAAATGTCATTGGCATGTTTCCATTCACACACTATTACTCCTATACTCTACACACTCAACGTACCTAAGATTATGTATGATTCTCTTCTGGATTTGGTTTTCAACGTGTACTATGTTCCATTTTCTTTTATAGCTTTTATGGAAGTTGAAAACCTTAAATAATGTCTTCTGCCTTCTTCTGTTCGCGTATTTGAACAGTATGTAATACATTTTGAAGATCAAAGAGAATCTTAGTTAATTCAATGTAATTTTAAGTGTCAGCGATTAGTGCGAAAAAACATTAAGTACACCTAATTATAATACCTGTTGCGTGTCAAATATTTTAAGCTAGTATTTCTTTGTACATCTAAGAGTGATCATAAATTCTCATCTCCTGTTTTATCTGTCAACCTGTACATTATCTTTCTTTTACTATGCATGAATTGCCTAAATACCTTTTAAACATTAAAAGCAAAATTGTCTTAGTTTCTAATTTAAATACAATATGGCGATTTTATTACTCTACCATGAAACATCACAAAACATTATAGTATTGTACTATACAAAAACCACTTTCGAGTCTTGTCGTGCCCAATTTAGTAGGAAATGAAACTGTTAGTGAAACTATGGTGGCTACATATGTACATATTTAGTTATTTTGTAGTACAACATGTAAGTACATACATTTAGACTCTCACGTTGACTTACAAAATATCTCTAAATCACTTTCCATATATGGCAAACGTACATATTTAATGTATATTGGATATCATCCTATCTCCCTGTAGAAGTACATTAAAGTTATTTATTTGTTTTGCATGTCGAGATATATCTCCTAGTACTATGCTAGTAAGACTTGGCAAAGGCCTCGCAAGTTCGGCCAGCGCTACTGAAAGTGGAAATATTAAAATGTACAAGTCCAAAATTGTTTGCTCAAACTTACGCTTCCTGTAGAAAAACGTATTGACCAACTGGACTATTGTGTCAGCGAGAGGCGAAGGAATACATTTCACATAGTCACTCATTCATAGTGTCCCAAATAGATATGTGTAGTAATTGGTCCGGAAGTTTTAGTCTGAGAAGAAGAGTATTATATGTACATATACATACAGGTATATTAGTATATGATTATATATATATATGAAGTAGTAGTTAGAAGCACGAACAATGATTGTTATGTGTGATATAAGATGAAATCTGTACAACAAAAGACAAATGGTTATGTATAGTCCTGTAAATATTGTAAAATATGTAAAATTACTGTTATGTGGACTACTACTACTATATGCTATTTTATTTTGGAAGAAGAAAGTTGTGCGTGAGTGCGTTTATTCGCTCATGTTGTTACTTCTTTATTTTAGCATATCAAGTTAAATGACCCAATATGAAATCTATAGAAGTAAATATCATGTTCAATGTCTTAGTTACTGTTATCTCCTACTATCAGTCTACAAAACTGTTTACATTTGCTATTTGTACAAATGTATCTGCCCAATGTGTATACTTAGTCTAAAGGATATTTTATAATGCTGTGTTGATTCCAAGGATGGTTTCACCTGACATATAAATAGCCATAGTTTCTATCATTGTCCAAGAAAAGAAATGAGGTTTTCTGTGAAGGCAAGTGTCTCTGCCAGAAAAAAAAACTATGTAGGCTCAAAGTGCGTGAGAAGAAAGTCCAACTGCGCCGCTAAGTATAGATTTTGTTTATAACTTAACCCTTTGTTACTGTAGCGGAAATGGCCCATACCATTGAGTAGTTTTGAGTAATGCTATGATTATAATGTACCTATGAATATATAGAGTTTTTTTTAGTATATCGAAAAGTTTTTGCATTTATATAAGTACAAATGAGAGCAACAGTTATGTCAAAGATGCTATTTAGCAAACTAAAACTTTTACTAATGCCAGAAACAAGCAATATAAACACAATCAGGATATAAAACCCATTTACTGGTCATCTTGCATTTCATAAGTTTTAAGTAAACTACATATATATAGAGTTATCTCTTTTTTATATATAGATTAGTAATAAATGTTTTTTTCAGAAAATTTACTGACTTTCAATTTCAAATTAAATATACAAAATTCAGTGTCGTCCTTCGAACGCTAGACACATCAAATACATGCCGAATGCTCTATATACACTAGTAGAATGTGTATTATAAAACAATAACTACAATGTTTCGAAAACACATGACTTTTAAAAATCTGAAAGTAGTGTCAAAAACACGAAAAGTTTAAGTAACTTTGCATGTAGTAGCAGTGCTAATGTTTTGTATTTTTCATGACTACCACTTCTTTATATAACACAAGCTGTCCTGGCTTTGAACTTTTGTGTAGAGAAGAGAAAGTGTACTACGTCTCATGATTTTTCTACTCTCCCTTGTTGACAATGCGTTGAGAGAACTTTGACAAGTTGTTGTAGTGGAAAGAGACACAAGAACAAGACCATATTTGTGTATGAAGTACAAACTTACTTTGCTTACATAATGCTATATATATAAAGTATATGTATATTATGTTTTGTGAGGAACCACAGACGTACACGTAGTGTGTGTGCATAATACATATATGATCTTGATGCAAGTAAAGCCTCCTGGGTATTTATGACACAATACGTATGTAGAGCTGAGTGGATAGAAAATGGATTTTATCCATATTGTTCTTCTTACTCAGAGTAAAGAGAAAAGAATATGTGTTTTAGTATATGTATTTTAGTACTTTCTCCATTCCGACTTAATATTATATGTTTCATTTTTCCTTGTAAAAAATCCCAATTTTTTAAGTGTATACAAGTGCTAAATATTTCAATGGAGTTGGTGGTGTACTATTTGTGTTTGTGTCATAGAATTGTGCTTGCCAGTTTGCCATTGTCAGTAATATTATTGTGTCATATGCTCTACTATATATATAAGCCATAGCTAAACTATGTTTGAGGCACATTAACTGAAACGTATCTGATGCACAAAAGACATTTCTACAGGCAAAATGCCAAACTGGCGCCAGACTTTCGGGAGCTTTCGTGGAAAAAACTCTTTGAGATATCAAAAGCAATGCAGTATTACACACTAGAATTGGATAGCTATGATGCTAGAATCAAATAGACGACGTAGTAAATGATATTTTTTATTACACTGTAATAGTTTGAACAAGTGGGCTTTCGTGTTATATTTGTTGTGACGAGTTGAGTCAGATACTGATGAGAAATATCACTTCGTACTTTTTGACAATATATTCGCAATATATGTTTACCAACTAAAAAGTACTACCTACACTTTACTTTTACAGTTCTTTGCAATTTTATTTTATTTTATTTGTGCCACCACGACACAATACCTTTCCTTTACATTCTTTCTCAGGCCTGATTGAAGAAATTAGCAACATCGGTTTATCTTTTATGTGCGTGTGCTTCGTTTATTTCTAAAGTTAAAAAATTAGTTGTAAAGAATTGACTACTACTTGCTCATGTGAATAGATATATGTTTGTGGGTATATTATTTAGAAAGTTGTTAGTGTCTGACTTTCAGACTGAATTGGATTTCTTGTTGGAAAGCTAAATACATATGTATAAAAACAACTTTAGTGTGCACATATAGACACAAATAGAACAATCATGAGATAAATATTGGCTTTATAATGTTTACGGCAAGCCCAAGTATGTTATGATATTAAAGCATAGATATAGAACACTAATGGAAACAAGGTCGAGAGAAACCATTTTACTTGTCCCTCCTTTTCTTCATCACTATTTAAATTGTGTGGATTGTTTTGCTACTACCTTGCAACAATTCATTCACTTTATTTCTCATGTGGATAGAATCCTTTAGTTCTTGTAGTTAGCAAGAAACTTTCCTTCTTCGTCCTTCTGCTGCAATTTTCTCAATGCTCAAAATTATACTTATAGTTCAACGATTGTGTTGTCACATATAAACGTTGTTGTATTATTAATAAAGTAATCAACTCGGTATATGCACAGTAGCTGTAGCAAAAATAAGAGTATTTTTCTACCAATTTTTCCTTTCGACTTTGGCATACATATTTTCTTAGAACTATTATTATTATATGTTCTGATCCAAACGGTTCATTAACAGGATCTTATAATATATTTATTTACCCATTCGTAACGAACGGGCCAGGATTCAATAAGAAGTAAATAAAAATTTCTGAATTTCCAAAATTTTATTATGGATTATCACGTTGTCATGAAATTTTTCAAAAATTGTGACGGACAAAATACACATTTCAGAAATTCCAACATGCTACTGTTGTATGAAACTTTGGTATACTGGATGTACCATTGGGTTTTTTAAGATTTTTATGACACTACTCTCGGAAAGCTTCTTTCCAGTTCCAATATGTTGCAACATTTTATACAGTGGCATACATTTCCTCTCACTTGGTTTTTTTTTACTCTGGTACAACTTTTGTATACACTTCTGTTTGGGCAGAAGCTATATAGTACTTTTTCTCTTTTGAAAACTTGGCTCACTCACTCACTCACTCAGACAAGAGAACAGAGTACACAGTGAAAGAAGGTAATTCTCAAAAAACTTCAAATAGAATTTAATTATTGAAACGCATTGCCTAATTTCTGGCGTTTCATCCTCTAATCCTCTAGAGTGTTGTACCACTTCAGAATAGGTCGTTTGCTCAGAACAATACAATACAATGCTGCCTTTGCTTTTGCTCTGTTCTCTTCTAATAGTGAAATGGCAGATAATGACTTCACCTTAGTAAGTAGTAACAAGGAGAAAGTACTTTGGTGTACTCAATGTATATAGTACATAATACTAACAGCTTGAAAGGATTTCTCTTGTCTTTCTCAGAATATACACCACTATTGTACTCTAAACTAGTGTACACTTTTTGTATGTGCATTTTATAATAAAGAGCTGTATGTGTAACTAGAGGCTAGATAAGCCTTCATGTGATTAATAAGTTGACAATAGCTTGTAACATGTTTTCAATTATAAAAAAACTGTAAGAAACCCGAATTTTTCAGTGTCAAATTTACCATTCATTAATTGTAACACTTGCCAATACATTAAAGACATTCATAAATTAATTATTTTAATTAAAAGTTCATTAAACGAAATGAGCTATCTAATTCATTTAATACTTCAAATTGTGCTGGTAGAGTTCGGAGCATAAAAAAGTTATATATCCGTTGTACAACGTGAAATGGTGAACTTATGCTTTGAAGCTTTGAGTGTGAATGAAAAGTCACGGTTAGCAAAATATGTAGTACTGATATGTGTGTACACTATTCCAAAATTGCATGATACTCTCTTGCCGCTCTTCTACTCTAAATTTAGACGACATTGGTCTCTCATTCTCAGCCTAATATTACTGGCCCTAAAGTTCTTAGATAGCTAGTCGTTTCACATAGTGGTTATTATATAATGTTGTGCTATTTCTGGTAGTATATAGGAAAAAGAAAGTTGGAATTGAAGCCAAGAACGTGTGACTATATATCAAAACACTTACATTGCACTTTGGCTATACTAGTGTTCTATTCTGAGATATAAATAAAAGATGAGTAGAATCAGTTGACTTTACATGTAGATCTGTAAACTTAACTTTGGTAAATTACAGAAGTAAGTCATTAAAAATTGTATATTATATCATTAAATAAATAACTTACATAGAACAATTGAGGAATGAATTTTTGAGATTTCCATATGTAAGAAAGTGAATATAGCATTTATTTGTATATTAAAAATGTTTCCTAGAGCCTTTCTCAAGTATGATTACAAAATAAAAAGGTTATCTAACTGGTTTGACATATTTTCAAAAATGTTATTTTGTTCTTCTAACGTTTTGACAAAAAATCGGCTATACTAGGATAAGTGGAAGCCGGCCGTTAGAATAGTGTATATATATTTTCCTTCAAATATTCAAAGTAAAAGTAGTAAAAGACTATCTTTCTACTGTGTCCTTCTATAGAAATGTTTGCCCTGTGTCATAGTGTCTTTTCTCATCGAAGAGAACATGAAAGATTTAGAGATGTTTTAGCATATTCATTGAGCTTGATATCTTTTTCCTACTAGAGTATCCAATATAAATCGTTTCCTTATGAAGATATATATACATTTAGCATAGAGAGAGATAGAGTGAAAGCAAACTCCCGATGGGAAATGGTCACGCTTCTTCAAACTGGAAGAAGAAGAAGGCTTGGTTGCCGTGCTGCAAAGGTGATTTACACACCTATTAGAATAAATGGTTTGGCCAAGGCTTCCAATCCAACTCCAATCACTTGCTACTTCCGCTTTTTGTGACTGAGGCCATTTTATTCTCTATTCTTTACAATAGGTCCTTATAAAGTACCTAAGAAGAGTCTTTATATATATATATATATATATTGGCAATTGCCACCTATATACCATATTCACCCCAAATCCTTTAAAGTACCCTTGCCCCTTAAACTTAGATACCGTAAATTTCCGAATAATAGAATACCTTCAGGCCAATATTTGTAAAAATAAATTTTGAACATTCAGTTTCTCCATAAGGCTCAAAAATACTTTTTAGAAGAAAATCTGCACATATATGTGTATATGTGTAGGCAGCACGGGTAAACCATATATCTGAAAAAAGCATTTATTCTAATAATTTGGTTTTTAGACTTTTCGCAACTGAATTACCGATAGATAGGTTTTCTATCCTATTGAGAATAGGATGTGACCGTAGCAAGCCGAAATCTAGAAAAAAGTTATACATGGCTAAATCTATGTAACCAAAATGTACACAGAGATTAATCTGCACAAACTAAAGATATACATATTTTAATCTACATAATTTTAGTACAGACTACAATTAAAACTTAAGATGAAAAAGAATCTATTGATTCCACATCTTTTGATTTTTGTAACGTTTGAATAAAGTTTTTTATATGAATTTGATGTATATATTTTGTCCAAATATACATTTAGATTTGTATGAAAATCGGTATAGAGATTTTGGTATGCTATAGATTCTTGCATGGAATCGATACGCTTTGTCTCAAAGTTGGAGAAAACTTTCTTTCTCGCTCCATTGCCCTATTTACATCCCATTTAGTAACAAGAGCTTCGTCGTACATATACTAATAGTGGACCAAACCACAACTGCTAGTTTCTATCTTTACTACTTCTTTCTCGTTTTGTGTGTGTTCTATCATGAAATCCTAATTTAGATATATATAACTTGAAGCATATAATCATTCTCAGGTAGAAGAGGAGGCATTACCTTTTTACCTTTTTTCATCTACTGCGTTATATTAGTAGAAAAAAGGATTAAAGACGAGATGTTAAGGGATATATAAACTTAGCAACTATTATGTAATTGCTCCTTTTACATTTGATGCAAGAATACGATATATGTATATACGCGCTTTATATACGTTTTCTAAAGGTACTTTTTTACGGCTGACTCAAATAAATAACAAAGTTAATTTGAACAAAAACTTTTCTTACATTTATATACGAGTTAGTTTTCTTCTCAAGTAGTGTCATGTCTACTGTCATGCTAACTACTACGAGTATAACGATTGAATGTTTGTAAACATGCGAATTAGTTTAAATAGTTCCAATTATAATGAATTTTGTTTCCTGTCTCAAAACTATTTTAATGTTATTTCGGCTTCTCTAATACTAAGGGAAACACAACTTGTTTAAATGTCACTGATGTTCATAAAATGAATCTTCTTTACTTGCAAACACTAATATAAATCATGACTCAAACTGCAATTTGCAATTGTGATTTAAGAAACTTTCATTGAAAATGTACTAGAAATATCTCTCAATTCTGTACTAATGATTCCAATACCTACATCAGAGCTAATGATCATACATTAACAATAGAACTCTATGAAAGTAACGGGAGGACAAAAGCAAAGCAAAAGTAAATCTATTTCCTCTAACGCAAGGATTTTGCTTGCCTACCTTACCTCTAAGACTATAAAATGATAAAACTACTAAATTATAGGTAAAAGTACAGAGTACACGGAGCACTCCATTTTACGTTTTCTAGAGAGTTCTCTTAGAGAGAGATGTAACTCTTTGCAGCACTCAGTTTCTTTTCTTTTCTTTTCTCAAATTCTTTACTTCCTCCATTCATTTCTTTATATTTTCAATCCAACTTGTGTTGTTAAACTATATATATGGTACTATACTACTAATGCTACTGTAGAAAATGTAGTACTCTAGTAGCCCTTTCAGCTATTGTGGATCATACAACTTCTGTAGTAGAAACACAAAAAAATACAATAACCTATGGATAACATACTATGTACGTAATATCTTAGCTACAAAATCTTTCCATCTTGCTACTCCAGCCTTTTCATTTCTGAGGGAGTAATATCATGAACCTCAGTCGCCAGTCGAAACCAAACTCATTAATTATTAACGTCCTCGTAAAATTTTTAGATCTTGCTATCAAAATCAAAGAAGCTATAGTAGTGGCTCAAGTCATACGTTTAAATCTTTTCCTTACTATGTTGAATACTTTGTTGTGGTGAAGGGAGTGAGCTCTCAGAGAACGCGTTATAGATTTTTTTGTGTGTGTATGTAGAGATTGCGGAATACCTAAGAAAGTTCTGACTTTTTCATTATATAGGATCTGTAATGCAGCTAGACCTTGTCTTGACCTGATTTAGTGAGTAATTATGTTCGTGGCAAAATCACTATGGAAGCTTCTTGCAACTTGATTTGATTATCAATATAATCAGCACCAGCACTTTGCTAATTGTGAGTAACGGCGTGCAATTAATGGGGTATAGATTTAATAAATTTAGTATAGAAATACGCTGTTCCTATAATATGCTTAGATTATATAATTTAAGAAATTTTTGCAGATCATGTAATCAATTTTCAATTCGTCTCAATTGATCATGGTTCAGGAATGTATTGTTTTAACTAGAAGGTTATTGAGTTTGTCAAAATGAAGCTTCCGGAAATTAGTCAGTCTTTGACAAAATTAGATTGCTGGGGATCAAAAGAAACTATAAGTGCCTTGTAAAACTAAAAGTCGTAATTCAAATAACATGAATATTATACCAATTGTGGTAATTACTCATGTTTTCTGTAATGTTCGACACTTAAACCCCGATTAAATTAAAGTCTTGAGCAACTGGCTCAAAATTTGATATAGATATGCAAACTATTACATTATATCACATTAGAAAGAGAGAAATAAGATTACGAAGCTAAATAATATGGCCATATAAATACAGCATCATCTGTTTTTGACGTTGAGGACATTTGACAGCTTTAGCTGACCACTAGCATATTTTGACAATTTAAAGTCATAAAAACTGACAGACGTTTCTCGAAGAGTAAGTCAATTGTGGTGAATTTATATACATATATAGGTATGTCAGAACATAATCCTCTGTGGTTCTGAAGTATGTACTGTGCACTCAAAATTATTTTTACATGTTTGACAAGCACGTAGATTTTATTTACAAAGTCAAAATGAAATGAGAAAAGTTTAGACTATATAGACTTAGATAGATAGAATATTCTGATGATTAAATAATTAATGAAGAGCCTTGGGACTACAAAATGGACGTGTCTTATATATATAGCCTATCACATTCTCACAAGCTTAGGACTCATTTCACAAAAGAAATGTATCACTTTATATCTTTACGTTAAGAATATTTGTTATACTATTACTATATAGCCAAGTCACCCTTAAGAGGCAGAAGAACATGTTACAAATACCACGAGAGCCTGGATGGTAGTCAAAATCCAATAGAGATTACATGTGTAAAAGTAAAATCGAAGGTTTGGTGCACTAACTGGTATATTGTTATGAAATGAACAAGAATTCATTAATGATAAATCATTATGTCCTTATGATCTATTACTCTTTATAAGATTACAAGTATAAAGTGTTATATTACCACGGTGTTAAATATATAAAGTAACTACGTGAGCCTTACTTGAGAAAAATCATAGTATTTAATAAGTCTTAAGAGAAACTTTTCCGGATGGAAAGAGTTGACGGAGACTTTAAATATTTCTAAGAGAATAGCGGCAAGTAATTGTAATTTTCACTATGCTACAACTGGCTACAATTCCCACCTGAACGCCACGATAATTAGGCACGAAATTGCTTCTTACTTTGTTGCTACTTAGATCCATGGTAATAACTATATTCCTACAACTGTAGAAACAAACTTTGTGAGAAGTATATATATATATAGGACATACAATATAAAGTAGTAGCAGTAACTGTTTGCAACCAACAGGCAAATAAAGACGTAAATCTATGAAAATCTCTCATTTTATAAATTTTTATATGAGTGATACAAATTGGTCGTCATATTGCTTTTACCACGCGACGGACAGAACACGAAATAAGGAAATCAGAAAAAGTCAAAAATATTACTTCTATATATCTAACATATATATGAACTGTATATATACTCGTCTTGTAATGAACTCAACCCGGCGTTCCAATTCCAAGCAAAAAGTCAAAGAGAATGGCGTTTCCCTAGTATAACTAGACAACTACTTATTTCGATATGTCTTAAAGACCTTTTGACTTGTAAAGAATTTTATCCTTTCTTCACATTTTCCCTAGTTAGTTGGAATGCCTTAAGTCTATACAAGTTTCCAGCTTTCTCCAATGCTATTTATTTAGCCCTTGTCTTGCTCTGTTGTTACATGCATGATCTAAACCTTTTATTTCTTCTTTGCATCATCGTGTTCTCTGATATATACTGTATTCCATGTCAAACATTCCAACACTCATATATATAATACTACACACACACTGCAGATATTATTCAGCCGCCTGTGGAAGAGAAAAGGGTTATTTGGGTCGACGGTTCGGTTAGGTTTGGAGCTGCATGTAAAGTCAAGTCAAGAGTCGATAGGTCTGGGTATAACAGCAAACCTCTAGAGATGCAAGCTAGAGAAATTACTATTGTGTTGGCTTGCTCTCTGTTCTCTCTCTCTCTCTCTTGCTCCTTTTCCATGTTTCATTTCTTCTGTAAGTAGTCTACTATGAGTACTATAGTAGAACTGGACTTTCTCTCTCAACTCAACATTCTTGCTGAGAGTTGAGTACATTACTCTTGAATCCCTAATAGACATTTGACTCTTCACGAGAAGACTACTTGTACGCTACTTACATATATAGGATAGAATACACCTTAGTTTGATCAAATATATGGATGTCATGGTACAACTCTATTTAGATTGTAGAAAATATATGTGGTTGGATAGAGAGTAATATGTATGTGCAACAACTATGTATACTACATCTTTTCTGCAAAACATGATATTCCATTTACTATATACCAGAGACCACATCAATAATTCTGTGGCCACTTTTTTTAAGTTGACTAACACAATACAAACATCAAAAATATGTAGATGGTCATAAACTGAATTAGATAGCACATATTATATCAAATATGTGCTGGAGATTTTTTATATCATGTCACACACGATTGCAAACAGAAGTGCTTCTGGACTAACCATAATGATTTTTGTTGGATGTTCTCTTAGTGTGGTTTAAATAAATAAAAGAATAGCAACAACATACACACGAGCTTTTCAGACAAACAAATTGAAGCTAATAGTTTTGTGCTAGTATTTTGATTACAACATTCTTTCTTAAGAATAAGTTTTTTATTTGATATAATCCAAGTTTTTTTAAGTATCAAATGAGAAAAATTCTTTTTTTCTTACCTACAAACAATATGGTTTTACTGAGTATGAGACCATAAGGAATATCCTCTTTGAGTAGTCAACACAAAATTTGATTCTCTGCCAGCTAGCCAGGCAGTTTGTACAAACGGACTATTTCCTTCAGTTCAATCAACAACATCTACGCTTAGGCATGAGATCCGGCTTCCTATTGCAGTTCGTTAACCTCTTTCATTCATATAGAAACTTATGTGCAATAGTAGAATTCTTGATATTAAAGTTGCCGTTGGTTTTGGTTTGTAGCTGTTGGGAGCTTTTATTTGTCAAAGATTAGTGAGGTTTTATGTTTTTGATATTGTGTAATAATAAAAAATCAAAGCAAATGATATATATATATAGACGTAAACTTTGTTGTCCAATAAAGGTAATAAATGTTCGTTGTTGAGACAACTGTTTTGTTTGCTGTAGCACATATATTCATTCATATATGAACTTAGATTTTAAAATGATTTTCAGTTAGTTGTCACTTACAACTATGTCGTCTACTAACAGAACTTTGAGATTCATGGATATACAACTTATATATATATATATATATATACTCAATCAAAAGCTTTTGGAGAATCATCAACTATATGTAGCATTTGCCTATCGGATTGAAAAAGTGTTCTAAAAAGTTTTCTGCTATGTGAGCATTTATGTCACATGTCCTATGGGAATATTCATAAATGATGCCTACATGCTTTTATCAAATTCGGACTCTTCGCATGTATCACCGGTGCACTGTGTGTTTCTATGTGACTTTTAGACTAATGTAGACTCGTCTCAAGTATAAAGACAGTAGAGTTTAGCATCCGTCCAGAGTGAATGTGTATTTTTATGTGTGGTAAAAATATAAAAATTTGTCACTGAAAATATGTGTTTAGTTTATTTGAGACACATTTTTTGTATATGGTGCGTGTGAATATCTATGGCGTTTCATATTACTATAAGAAACATTACGATGTACTTTCTATGTAGTGTATATGTGAATCTATATGAGAAAGGGAAATATCTGACCTCATAAAATATCAGAGAAAAATATTTCATAAAATATATCCTGAAAATCTTTGACATGCTCATGAATTATTCACTAGATCCTCTCTCTGACTTTTGCTTTTTTCTAGTATATTGGTTGGTTTCTTCAGACATCATTTTCTTTTTGCTTTTATTATTATTACTATATGCAAAGATCAAGTTCTACAAAAGACATTACGATTGCATTACAAGAAGAGTAGATAACTACAGACTAGATGCGCATGTGTGTATGTATTGAAGTACTTTAGTTAACATTCATATTGCATTAGTAGTTTTTAATTATGTACAATTTTATGCAAAAATAGCAAGTGTGTAAATAGTATTTATCCTTTTGCGTTCGAGAAAGTTAATAAGCAGTACATTTCATTGGGACTTATAAACATCATTGAAGGTTTTATACAGTTTCTTATCATAATTTTGAAATATGTTGAGATAGCATCAGGAAACCTTGGAATTCAGAGCATAATATACTATATAGATAAATATATATATATATATATACTTAGTATTATAGTTCCTATAATAATTTCTCCATATACAGTAAAGAATTAACACTTTATCTTTTACCTAGCGTTGTTTTGTCCTTGATAAAAGATAACAACATATATAACATTGATTCTGACTAGATTCAGTTAGGCACATCTATGTCAAAATATTGACGTAGTTTTCACTTTGATGTGTATACTACATTACGTCACGTAGTCGACTCCTGTCAAAAATGTAGTTTTGCACCTCTTTCTCTCTCTCTCTCTCTAAATGTAATATTCTATGAAATATGAAAAACCATTTAGTCGGTTTATACTCAAAATTTCAGTGGAGTTTGAACAACACTGCATATGCGAATAACAGTGAGCATATATATCAAATTGTGTTTTGATAGTAGGCGTCAACTCAAAAACTCAACTTTGTATGAAAACAGGAATTGTCCATTTGCAACATTGCTTTAATATATGTATACACACAAGTATGTATATATATATATATGCTTACAACTTCAAACAACACTTTTAACCTTTTCGATTGTGTGACGTGAGCAGTAATAGTAATGGCATGACATGTCAAGTGAACTAGACCTCACTACCCTGTATTTATAAGTAAGTCAAAAATTACTATACCAATGATGTTCAGATAAAATGAGCTCATATTACTTTCAAAAAACGACGTAAATAGTTTTCTACACATAATAATAGAAAATTTAACTTCGCATAGGAAAACAAATGTAAAGTAGTTATCTTGCAACACGAAAGGCAAAAAAAATACTATAAAGTTTGAGCTTTATATTCTAGCAATAATATTTGGTATGCTAGAGCAACCTGAAATCAAATGAGACTTTGAATACCATTTTCAAGTACAATATTGCAGATGATTGAATAAGACAATAATATTCACAAACTACAATAACATGACTTAAAAGATATCTCAATTTGCAAAAGTATATATAGACTAAAGTAGTTACATAGATTACTTTAAATACGACGATACGATTTTTTTTATTGCGCAACTTTAGTTAAAGTAATACGAAGTTCGTTTTATGAACTTCAAAAAAGATCTTTTTTGTTACTTTAAGTCTTGCTTTTATTCAACTACGCTACTGCCATAACTCAAAAGCTAGTCATCATCTTATGGTTAGTTTTGGACTTCGAATCTAAAGATTTAGCTATTTCTAACTTTGTTTGATATTTTATATATTGTCTCTCAGCGACAGTTACAAGTGCCTTGGCCGAGATTGCGAGGTCGTTTCACTTAAACTACTAGTGTAACATACTAAAAATAGTGGAAGTATTTGTTTTTGTTTGTGTTATAGCATAGCATGGTATATATAGGAAAAGTGCAGTCACTCGAGAGCGATATTGTCAAAAAGAAAAGTAAACGATGGCAAAATGCAAAAAGGAATCATTAGTATAGTCGACTTTTAGAAGGTTCATTTATCAACAAACAGTAGAGAACTAATCAAACCTCCTTCGTACAAACTCTCTGACTACTCTGAACCTCCAAACGCAACGTATATTTATAACAAGACAGATTACTACTATGTTCATTATTGAGCGATGCTAAACTCCAAGTTAAATATACTGCAGAGCAAAGTGAACTTAGTTCTGATATGCTATAGAAACGCAAATGCCATTTATTATGAATAATTTAAAATGCAATAGCCCAGAAAGTATTAGGCATTGCGGTTTCTATTTATAAAATGAAGAAAATGAACACCAGCAAAAAACCAAATTATATTATTATTAGATTTGTTAAATATTATAATGAGATGCTTGAGATTTGAAAAAGGACACTTGAGTACTTCAGACGCATCTAAGTGAGTGTTGAAAAAAGAATTTCTCACTTACTATATCTTTAGTTAAATTTAGTATATGAATGTGATTGTCAGATTAAGTAGTTAAATAGCTCTTGGTCGTAGTTAGCAAAAGGAAGAGAGTCTTTACTCTTCAAAATACGACAATACGACAACAACTTTTCATTTTTAAGAGAATTTTTATCTTCCTCGTCTTTCTTTTTGAGTGAGGTTTTTACTAGTCACTCTTTCATTGACGAAGCATATGTCTCATTTCATTCTCAACTCACAATAATTGCTTTTATACTTATGTGGGGGGACCAATGTCTAAGATTTAGGTGCAGTCAAGTAGTATTTGACTGTTAAGACTCCTTCTTCTAGAAAGCTCAATGACATGACAGGAGCATTATTGCATCCATCTTCTTCATTCAAGAGGAAGCGTTAATGAGCAGCCAGGCAAAACTTGCTAAAAACTCTCCAACCAACTTCGCATCTGCTTCGCTGTCTCTCTTTCTCTCTCTCTATGTTTCACTTCAGTAGTTTCTTTTCAGTCCTTTTCTAAATTTCGATGTTGTTCTGCATATGTCGACGGCTCAGTCAGGACACATAGAAAGTCTTTCATCATCATCAAATGTCTCTTTTTTTATTACTATGTCACTTTCAAGAAAAAAGTTTTTTCCCTTGCACTCTGTACAATATTAAATATGATAAACCTCAAATGTATCTTTATGTAACCTTGGACCTACATATTTAGTCATTATTTATACAACGTAAATTGTAGTAATGTATAAATGTAATCATTAAACCAAGATTAAACCAATCACTTGAACTTGGGAGCTAGTCTAGTAAATAGAGGAAAAAGTTTTCGTTCCTTTTCCGTTAATGAGTGTTTAAATGAGCACTAAATGCAAAATGTAGGATTTGAGTAAAGAGAGAGAGAGAGAGAATGAGCGATGAGAAGGATGGAGAAAAAGAGAGAAGGCCTTGAAAGAAATATGATGAAAACTTGTTCATCTCATTCTCCACTCAACTCAAGTTCTCATCAGTCACCAACCACTATAGTAACTTACTACTCTACTCTACCACACATCAAATAAGCTTTTCCTAGCAAACTAGTGTAAAAAAGGATATTTTCTTTCAAGGATATCTTCAAATATATAAAAGCTTGTGTATATAGCTTGCATGAGGATTTTTTGGGTAGATGAGCAGGAAAAGAATTCTGACTCTAATGTTGAAAAAGAAGTGGAGAAAGTATACATAGAATATGTACCCTTGTACATACACACCTTCTTACTATATACAAAGTTAACTAGCACGTATATTCATGAATGTAATATTATATGAGAAGTGAGAGTCCATATATGTTTCTCTATATGATGGACTAGCTAATACAGTGTTTTGAACTAGGAAAAACATACGCAGACTTTCTCCACTTGCCCGAAATTCGTTTCCGGAGAACGTTCTGACTTTTGCCAAAAAGTTGAAGTAAAAGTTTTCTTTTCATACTAAAGATTCCTTCTCTTCCTTCTTCTTTTGCTTTGACGATTTATATATATAAGTAGTGATTGCATGTAAAAAATATCGACAACTAAAATCTCTACACGTATTCTTATACAAAACCAAATATATACATTAAATTCATATAGAAATGAAATTTAATCAAACTTTAAAAAATCAAGTAACACTTTTAAATAGTAAAAAGTAATCAGATACGACGACGCTTTAGGTAGCATACCAAGAATCTTTTTTTATTTTTTCTTGAGATAACGTCACTAGATTTATAGTCATGAATTTAACTTGGAATACTGTAGAGGTTGCTTTTTGGACATGATTCTGCTGCCCTTCTTATAGCTTCTCTTGCTCTTTTTTTATAATATTAATAAATCTCTAAGAACATAAAATAAAAAAGCATTCCATGTATGCTGTACACTTAAAGATTAAAACTTAATTTAAAAAACTAAAATATTATCTCATGCCTCATTCATCAGTGCGGTAGAGTAAAAGCGTTTCACGTTTATCAAGTATTTGATTTCTTGTAAAAAAAACTTTCTTGCAAAAGATTCTACAATATATGAGATATGAATGATAAGCACACGTAAGTTTATTAATTAAAGCTCTTACTAACCATCATGCAAGGTGAATATCACACTCTTACCAAAATTAGATCAATGTTTATGGCTGCAGAATAATACTAAGCCAGTGTGTACATTTACACAACGCATTTTTAGCAATAGTGAGCCATGCACGTGCGTTGTGCTTGTGTTGGTTACTTACTACTCATATAAATAATGCAAGTTGAGCAATGCTACAAAATTCCATAGCTAACAACGAGACTTGGAGTAGTAGTAGTACATTGTGTTTAGATTTTCTATGGTGTCTCACTACGTGACAAGTGCTAACAATGTCGCAGATATTTTGTTTTCTTGGTGAATCTCTTCTACTGAAATGATACACATTCAGAATAGAAAGATCATCTCAACACTGAATCTTTCAAGGCATTGTATGTGATTTTGATATCATAATGCTCAATTTTCTTTTCTGAAGAAATGGCATACATGCCGATCGTGACATAAAGTAAAGGGTCTTGTACTAATAAAATTGTTTGTAACTTGAATATGTTATATATTGTTTCTTACGCATTGTAAATCCAAAATTTAAGTCACAAACTTTCTTATTGTATATACTCATGTGTGTATAGCATCAAGACAATATATTCCTTTGACTCGATGTGCGATTTGATTCCATAACATTAACACACAACTATGAATATAAATAGCTAGGCTTAAATGACCATTCTTGGCTTGAATATAGAGTAGGATGGAGTCAGTTTTAAATATGTAGCATTTGCATAGCTCAGAGAATCATTTCCACAGCTATGGTTAACTTAACTTTTCTCTCTCTTTTTATGTTTATGACACGTAGTTTTCTATTCTAGTAGGATTATTACATCAGTATAATATTGTTGTATGGTTTATTGTAAGTTCTATTGGCCTTACGCCGAGAAGACTCTTGAGTTGACTCTTGTGGTTCACTTTATTCGCTTTAATATTGCACTAAAGAGAGAAAGGGAGAGAGATGACTCAATTCGGTTGTCTCAACTACTCTTGATGATATTGACTTCAGAAATATACAAAAAAATCTTTAGTGAACTATGGCGTAATAATAGCATTATACTTGCATATATACATTAGGTTCTTGAGTAGTAAGGTACTATACAATTGCGTTAGTGAATAAAGTGGAAGTGTATAATAACAGTTGTACAAATATGCAGCATAAATTTTACTTGACCCTTCATGATAATAACGCATTTTAGACTCTACGTATAGTATACGCTTGAACTTGTTGTTTTTCTAATGAAAAAATATGATTCTACATGTCAAGTTCACTGAGCTGTGCTGTATAATATCATACATGAAACTGAATATACATATACACATACCTCTCACTCAACCAATTACATAAAAGTCTCTTTTCTTCCTTTAAATTAGAAAGTACATGTATGCATATATGTACAGGAGTGTGGATTGGTCATGGAAGTTTGTGGTGAGCACGTAATTTCAAAGAGTATTATTAGATTATACTTTTTTAGGTTGAGTTGTGAGGCTTTTATAGGACTGCCGTTGTAAATAAAAATATATAGAATAAAATCTATATAGGGCTAAAGCTATAAAGGTTAAATCTCCACGAGGACAAAATCTCTACACATAATATTTACGGACAGAATATTTACAATACAGAAAATTTTCTTACAGCAAAAGGTAACACTAATATGCAAAATGACGAGCAACATCGGTTTTCGAGTTCTTTTCATCTCAATTTTTTCTATATTCTTTGAATTTTTAAGTTTTTGGCAGAAATTATTATACTGACTTGCTTTACATTACATTTCGATGTAATATTTTGTCCTTCCATAAGTTGTCAGCTAATGTAGAAAAATGTTTCGAGATTTAACCCAGTATAGATTCCGGTTGTAGATATTTTCGTCTGTAATCAGCACTGCTACATGCACTTGTATGCTACATTCATGTGAGTCGTTATGCTCATTCAATGAATTAGAACTTGTGTTAAGAGCGAAAGTGAGAAAGAGAGAAAGTACAGAGATAGAGTATGTAGTAGTCATTTCATATCAAGAGTTTATATGTACAGAGAAAGTACTACATATAACTCTATGTCCATTCTTGGACTCTGGTACTGTACCAGTGGTACATAGCATATATATATATACATATAGTGTTGCTGCAGAGAAAGAGACTGCAGAGTTTTCGAGTTTTACTCTGACTACATTTGTTGTAAAGTGATTGGCGGGAGAAAGTCAAGTAAAGAGGATTTCGAGGTTGTAAACTACCAGAGCAGGTATGTATAGTTTTACCTCAGTTTTAAGTGTGTGTGTGTTTGTTGAGCTCAACTTCAATTTCGTTACGTTAGTTCAGTTAGTACATGAGTATATGTATTAAAGTGAAGAAAGCCCACTACTGATGATGAATATTGTATACAACGAGTTGTATTAGTACCACTATATGTACTCTTGGCTCTGAGCTCGACACAGCACATACATTTATTTTTACCTCTGTAATCCATATATATCTATATGGAGAATAAAAATTTTGTATGTAGTTGAAACAATTCTATGTATATGTTACACGCGTACCTTTAACTTGTATTTTTATGCAAGTCCTCTGTGTGTACTGTACATATATATACGTAAAACAATGTTTAAAAACACGAATTAGCCATATCACAATCGTCATTCCTAATGTTGTACAATATTTTATGCTATACCTAATAATTTTCAACTTATACGTTTCATTTATTGGCTCTGTGTGTAGCATAGTTAAGCACACGACATTGGTGCCTGAATCATATTGTAAACAACGAGTTCAATTGAAATAATTGTTTATTTATATTTGCAGACATTGACAGTACTTCATGCATGATATAGAGTCAAACATAATTAAATTCTTATGTGACGACCAGGACTATTGACAAACTTGTGTTTGTATATGTAACCCATTTGTTAAAAGCATGAAAAGTGAGACGGAGTAGCAGCAATGTAAATTGCACTATTCTGCATTACATCTCCAAGTTGTCGAATTCCAAAAAAGTATTAAAGATTTAAGTCGCGCCGAAGCAAGTGAAAAAAAATATTGGTTGAATAAAATATGACATACGGGTTTTGTGTTCTTTTTTGTACTTTGACCCGTGATATGTAGACAGAGGTAGCTAATGCCAATGATTCTTGCTACTGTAGATACTAAAAGATTTATTTAGAAAGCTTCCTGTAAATGGCTCACAATGGAATACTGTAAAGATCACACCAAGCATGGAAGAAAATAGAGAATGAAATGTGTGCTTTGTAAAGAATTTCTTGTTTGCTACATGTAGTAGAAACGATGACGACGACGACTTTCATGACAACACCAACAATGTTTACAATTACAGCAAAAGCTTTTTCTAAGATTTTTAAATATGTATGGTGTATGTAATATATATGTATATAGCAAGTAGTAATGGATGATAGAAAAAAAACATGTTTGATACAGCCAACTTTTGACTCTATGTAGTAATATTGATTTGTTACTTTTGACGTCAAAAAGTGGCATAATCTCCAGATTGTATTCCAACAAGCTCACCTGCTCTGATCGTAATTTACTGCAAATGTATAGCGCCCATAGGAATACACCAGAAAAGACAATGTGACATATCCATACTAGTACAATTTATTGTTATCTGAATTATCTGTAGAGCACAACAGATAACAACAAAATAGTTGTGCAGCTGTTCATATGATCTTCTCCTTTTAGAAAGCTTTAATGAGCACCTGCTACTTTTTACACTACAATTTCAACCTTGATGCTTGACAAAGTGTACTGCTTATTTGGATTTTGTAGAAGAATAATGGTGTTCAGAATATTTAACAACTTTTTGTTTTTCATTAGGCAATTTTAGTAGATGATCAAAGACTTGGGAAAGTTGTGGATTGCGTTTTCAACTGTTGTTAACAGACATTTCCGAATACATGTATGATCTTGCTATAGAATGTCATTAGTAAAGAAATTCCTTCTTTTTATTAGAAATAACGACAAATTGCTCACCTAAAGATTCTTGGATTGGGCACAGACAGACAAAAGAGTAGAGAGACGAATTGGAGAAGAAACGAGAGTTGATGATAAAGAGAATGAGAGATAGAAAGAGTGAGATCGTGATGAAGTAGCCATTTTGGCATCACCGGAAAAGATCTTTTTGATAGGCATCTATTGTGAGAGCCAAGGAAGAATTGATGCCTTGTCGGCAGCTTCTTGTATGAATTTCACATCGGCTTTATGACCATCATCAACTAACTCTCTGCCAAAGTGAACATTGTGTGTCTCTCAGATTTAGTTCTTGACTCATATACCATGTCACTTCAAAAATATGAGCACTATTCACATTCACAACAGCGTTCTTCTACCCTCAAGTCTAACTGAGGTCAATCTAGAAAAAAGTCCATCTGCCACATTCCAACTCTATCTCTATATACTACTTGAGTATCAGAGAAAAAGTGCGAAAGCTCTAAAGCAGAGCACTCCATAAAGAGATGAGTATCCCTATACATTCTTTTCTTAGGCTCTTATTTAATGAATTCACGTTCCTGACATTGTAGCTAGTATATAGATATACTATACACAACCTGCTAAGTTTCTTTATGACTTTTGACTTTGTGTGAATAACTTTTGAGGAAACAATTGCAGACATTTGAAACTTGCTGTTTACATTTTTGGCCAAATAACAAATAAATAGTGTTGGAAAAGGGTAACCGATTAATTGTTAGTCAGTTAAC